>JAHWXV010618501.1:0-10229 GCA_024586415.1 Phrixothrix hirtus | reverse complement strand
AAAATAAACGTAGGCAATAATTTAATCAATTGTGGGTACTATTGGCATATCTATGTGCGTAAGAGAAAGTCGTGTGTTGTTTCACACCAGATTTTTTATTCTGTGGTCTATATCATATTCCTTAGGTGATTTTATAAGTATTTCTGCAGTTATAAATCGATTTGCATTTATCTAACTAATGATTAAAACTACTGTATGCCCCGCCTTTTTTGCCGGCACTGTGTATACAATTCAAACAAGTTACTAAATTATGCTACACAAAACGTATACCTAAATAGCTAAAATTTTCAGGTTCTTTTAAGTTCACTATCTACAAAGCCGTCATAAAACTAAAAAAAACAAGTCAACACGCAAACAAATCATTCAAACAGTAATTATAGACTGCCATTTCACAACCTTATCGTACTATAACAAAACAATACTACCGTTTATGTTTGTCGCAATGACCACTACATTTTTGTATGTACAAATTCTCCGAGCAATTTTAGCGAGCAGAATGATTGTTAATCACATAATTTCTAATTACTTAACTCTAAGTTGTGCAATAAAAACATTTTAGAATGGTTTGTGGTTTGGAAAATATTCATCTCACTTTAAAATAAAGCTTATTGCGTTTTATTAGGTTAAAGGAGTTGTATAGTAAGAATGAGAAGTTCATGCCCACCTCAAAGTTCAAAATGGTTTACACAGATTCGTCCATATTGAAAGTTTATCGATTATTAACACGCTCTTTTGAAATATACGGAGTTACTAAAACACGTTCAAATACAGTTATAATATCAATTATATAAATGACTGCATAGAACCACTAAATTAAAATTGGTTTACATACTTTATTTAATTACCCGAAAAAGGTATTGGTAGAACCTTAACTCGCCAACCATGTAAAATTGGTTTAATTGTAATAACCCTTGGTTTACACTTGTCAGTCAAAAATACAAAAGCAGTGAACTCCAAGATTGTTTACCTGAAATTTTAGAAAACCCCCATCTTCCGGTAAAATCAATAAACGTATTTATTTCAGTAATTGATATATTCAATATGAATAAAAAAATATAGATACAGAGTGATTTTAAAATCCACTGACAAATTTAACATGGTACTGTACGATCTAACCACACAGATTAACAAGAAAACCGCATAAAATACAACACTTTTTTTTAGAAAAAATTGAAAATTTCGACTTTTAAGAACTGCAGAAAATGTGAATACAAATGAATGCGTGTAGACAAAATCTAATTTCTACTACGCGTTGTAAAGGATATAACATGTAGTTTCCATATCAAATTATTAAATCTGTTTGTTTATTTGATATAAATACTTACTTATCTCAATTATATTCAATGACCTACATTTTATACATTCGAGTTTTACGCAATTAAATAATAATGTAGAAATGTAGTAACGAATTATCAATTAATACAGCAATTAATAATACAATAAATAAAAAGCAACTTAAATAATTATTCAAAGCAATTGCAATAACTCCAGTTATTAATAAATTAGACTCACCAAAAGGCCGCATCAAAGCTACTTATGGCCTACAGGTAAACTTACCCCTTTAACCAGATTAATAAACTCTTGTGAGAAACACTCGCCTTTTTAATAAGTTTATTTTATTTTAAATCAGTCTTAAAACAAGTTTACACAACTATAACTTCACTAATAAATGAATTTTTATTTTAAAACTAGAATATATGATACCGCCAGGGTTAGTTGCAAATATTAAAACTAAACTTAATAAAATATTTATCTTGCATTCAATAACGGAAAACATTGACATCAAGAGCGCTTGATTAAACTCATACATCCTAATAATTTACAATTACATACAACGTTTTAAACAACGCGACGTTATAAATATCTCAGATTTATTTACATGTTGTAATTTGGAATAAGGTAACAGCGCATCATGTGTTTATAATTTATTCACTTAAAACGAGACGTTCAGCTATTGCAGGGATCCTCAGACAACTCATTGGCACTATTTTAATGGCGTTTTTCTTGGAAACGACAAGGAATTTTTTAAAAAGAACATTTTGTTTCTTGATTTAGAATTACTCCGCAAGTTTGTCGGTATGTTTTAAAACCACCATATATATAACATTTTAACCCAATTCTTAATCTAGTACAAATTTTTATAATACATTTGAGCCAACCCGCACTTGATATTTTTAAAGGAAGGACCTCTGTTTGTGTGAATATTAAATCTTGGATTATAACAGGCGCGAGATAATCCTTCATTTAAATCTTACATCCTAACGTTACAAAAGTTTTTGAATATAATTATGAATTGTTGGTTGTAAAAGGATTTTTATTTACTGAAACTGAAGTTAAAATTAGCCGCTTAATTGTAATTCCACTATATAATATTTATATTTAAACGTGACTTACGATTTTGTCTATCATCGAGTGGTCTATCATCGAGTGGTAGTGCTTCCCAGCGGCATCAACTTGTAATACTTCCAGATTGTATTGGGAAATTGGTAGTTGTACGTTGAGGCGAACTTACATTCAGATCATTTATGGTGAAGATTAACTTAACTTAACTCATACTAACTTGAAGGTGAATTAAACTATACTTTAATCATTAGTATCACAACGAAGAAGGCGCTGCGTACTTCTCAGTTTGTCTTTTTATACATTTCGGCCGTTGTTGTGACAACCCTTTCTTGCATATTAATTTACCAATTGGAGGCGCACATTTTAAACCGTTTCTCTCACTTAGTTCACAATTTCTTAGAATGGTCATTTGAATTTTCATGCTGGGGATTAATCCTTATAAAACATTTCTATGAATTTGTTTTGTTATAACATCGTTCGTGATTACTAATATATGTGTTTACTTTTACTTTTAAACTCTTTATGAGCTCAGGAAATGCATTCCCTTTGTCGGAAGCATTTACATAAGTGACTACAAATCTTATTTTCTAAATATACCTTTACTGAAATAAATTTCCGCTAAGGATTTATTTTGTTTCTATATTGAAGGCAATTTTTTTTATATTTAAAATGACGTGCCATTAACAGCTCTGTTCTTTCCAAATTTGGCATCAGTACAGAGAAAGAAGATGAAAACATGAGATGTCCATCACTAAAAACTTTACATCATTATTTTGCTGAAAACCTACAGGTATATAATTTTAAAGAGTGACAATAATTTAGATTGAGGGCACCTAATCCTCCGGATCAGTTTATCCCTCTACATTTGTATTCAAAATATTTTAATAATCACATATGAACTATTTTCTTTTTACTTTCTCTTACCCTATATAAAATATAGGTCTAAAATTTTTAATGTCGAAGTTTTAGTGGAAACACACGTTTTCGGGTCTCCTGAGTCCGGAAGTCACGTTTTTGGAAATTGGTCTGTGTCTGTGTGTTTGTGAACAGGATATCTCGAAAACGGCAAGTTGTAGATAAACAAAATTTTATATTTAAGTTTGTAGCAATAATTTCACTAAAAACTGATAACCGGAAGTACAATTTTATTCTTGCAATTTTTAAGTTTTTTGCGATTTTCTCGAAAACGGCTATAACAAATTATTTAAAATGCAACAGTTCTTCGTCTTCGATGCCTTTTTACGTGAATTTAACGATTTCTCTGAAAAAATGCGTTGAAGCAAATAATCAGAGAAAATTTCTGGAGTTAAGCAGCGTTTTGTGTGTCCATTAAGTTGGATGAATGACCGTGACAATTATCGTTCCCAAAATAAACGTAAATAATATTTTAATCATTTTTGCACATTATTTGCATATTTGTATGCGTAAGAGGAAGTCGTATATTGTCTCACACCAAATGTTTTTTTTATAAAGTTGAAAAAATGAAGAATTACTTTTAACTCGAACTTTAAAAATCAGATTTTTAAATAGAATTTCATTATTGACATAAGTTGAACATAACAATATCAGGAATTCAAATATTTGCAAACATTTTAACCTGAAAAAGTACCTTTAATTAAAAATTTTGCAGGCAACATATATACCAACCGTCTTAAATAATTCAATACAATTATACATACACATATCGTGATATATTATAATTAATTGTAACACTTTAATTGCTTCGCTTTCATTTAGAATATACATAAATTAATTCTGTTCTTATTACCGTACTGACCATTATAATGCACGTGGGGCTATCTAATTAAATTATTCTGAAGGTGCACTAGTGTATTGCAAGGGCTTTACCTTCATTAATGTGGTCGCAGATGTTCGTAATATACTGGCAAGCTTTTAGTGATCCTCTCCACTTAATGTCATTGTGAAAATTTAGTTTTATATGTATATATATATTAGTACATAAAAACTTTTCATTTAATTTTACAAACTGTTTAAAATTTAGGATCAATTCAGAATTATTTTTATAATTTAAAATGGATAATTTTAAAGTATAAGAATTTGTCTGATGTTAATCTTCATTAACATTAGATATAAATACACTAGACAGACCAAATGGACTTAATTAAAATGTATTTCGCTTCTCAGGGCATTACTAAAAGTATTTACTTGTTTTTATGCTTGATACAATTAAAGGAAAAATAGCGCAATTTATTGATTTAATGACTGACGTAAATGAGAATGTTGTAAGAACATAAATCAACGATTTAAATTTTACTATTACCTACAATATTAACAACCCTTTTCTTATGAAAATATTTTTCAGAGGAAGCGACGATGTTCAACGCTCAATAGAACTTTTGGATCGTGTCTTATCAGAATTTGATGACGTAGAAAACGCAAATCAAGTCCAAAACGTAAGTAAAAGTCACCTGAATATCAAATAAAGTATTTTAAAAAGCACTCAAATTTTTATTAGGTACACCAAATATCCGATCTCACATCTTCATCTCAACCTCGTCAAGTCAGTTCGAACGTGATTCCAGGAACCGTGCCTATAACGCCCGATGATGAAAGCCCCTCTTTAGGCCATCAGTCAGAGGATGACGGTTATATGAGTATGAATGGTCGAAAAACTAAATTTTCTCTCGCCTTTAAACCTTTAACTGAAGAAAATACTTCACTAACGACAATGTTACCCCCAGGAGATCCTAACGATTTCCCTCCACCTCCTGAAGAAGCCGAACGCCTTATAGCCACTCTTTTACCTAAGTATGTTCTTACACATTATACATGCACAACTTTTGTATGTTTTATAAGATATTAAATATTAATTTCTGCCACTTTCAGAGTTTCGCCAGCTAAAAGAAGCAACACAAAAAGAACAAGAGAATTCCCACTTACAAGGCCTCCTGGGCGCATAGAAACGATTCCTCCTCCGTTAAAATTTCAAAATAACGCAGTTAATGGTCCATTGGAACCTAAACATATTGCCACACAGACTACTTTGGTATCTATTTTCGTTATTACGTAAACAAAAACTTTAATAAAAATTTTGCAGCCAAAAACTAGACATCAGCGTCCTTATGGTTGGGAAAATAACGAATTTAATTTACATCCGCCTCCGCCACCACCAGGATTTAGATATGGTAGTTTACCTTTTCAGCATGGCATCTATGCTCTTTCATCACCAACAAGAGTACCTCCAAGAACAGTGCCCACGGCCGTAGAACGCCATCGTGAGGTCCGTAGACATGGAAGTGAAGATAACCTTTCTAGTGATCCAGAAGAGTCAGCTCTAAGGCCTCTAAGCGAATTGGCAGACGATGAACACTTTTCTGATGATTCTCTTGAAGAAATGCTTCCGCCACCTCCGCCAATTGCAAATAAAAGAAGCAGTATTGCATGGGAAGTATCCTTAGATGGAGAAGATCCTTTGTTAACACCTGGAAGTACAAAAGTTGTTGGGAGAAGAAGACGAAAATCCGGATCACATTCAAGCACAAGTTCAATTCCAAATAGAATTAAAGATTTAGACGAATGGCCGGATCCACCACCATGTAGTACTGAAGAAGAAATTGCATCACCTTTTTCTGACTCAGATGATCATATTCTACTTCCTGCTGAATTAGGATCAGGAAGTCTAAGTGGTACTGGAACGTATATCATAAGAAGAGGGAAAAAAGAAAGGAAATCGCTACTTTATACGGGAAGTTCTGTTAATTCAAATTCATCTCTAAATTCACGTCTAAGTTCAGATTTAAGCATACCACACTCTCGGTTTAGCATGGATCTAAATTCAAGGTTAAGCAGAGAATTGCAAACACCAAATTCTAGATACAGCATAGACCTAAGCACATCATCGCATTGTCGATTGAGTCAAGAACTTAATTCTCCAAAATCTAGATACAGTTTGGATCTTAATAATTCTAGACGTTTAAGTCAGGAACTTATTACAAGTTCACCTTCAAGACTTAGTGCTGATATATCAAGCTCTCGATCGAGTACTCCACAAAGTAAATATGGAAATGACTTTAAAAAACATAGCACAACTTTTGATAATATTAAATCTTTAATAAGGGAAGGCGTTATTGAAAGTTGTAGTGGACCTCCAGTTGAAACAACTGTAGATTTTTCATCTCCTACATCACCTTTAGTTAGAGTAGTATCGCTTCCCACACTAAATGCTGAAGAATTAACTCCTAGAAGAGAATTGGCAGTAACGGTGGAAGAAGAAGAAGATACTGAAAGTCCACACCAAAATAGTTCCGAAGTGTCCCCACTACGAAAAATTGAACAAAATATTAGTGAATTGTTAGAAAGACGTGATATTGAAATATCAAGTTTTCTTCAAGATGATAAGTGCATATTGCAAGTAAATGGAGTTACACCATATGATGAAAGAAAAAAAGTCACACCGTCCAAACCAATTAGAGATTTAAAAAATTCAGAATCACGGCAAAAATTTAACGATCTTCAAAAATCTAACAGTCATAGTGAAATACAACGAACGGAGGATTACTACAGACAGTTATTAATAGATGGTGGTTGTGTACAACACTATCCCAAACGAAATGGCATTCAAAAATCGGAAAGTGCTAAAGAAATGTTGATAGCACATAGAGAAAAGGAATCAAGGTCGATGACAAGTTCATCTTCTGCTGATTTTCCTGTTCGGGTTGAAGTATTACAACATGAATTTCCTCCTTTGCCTCCCTCTCCTGTAGAAGAAGATGAAGATGAATATTCTGAAATTGCACATCCTATTAGCCAAAATATAAAAGCTGAAACTCTTCCACCCAGTACAGATGCACCAATAGTGCCTCCTCATAGAGAACCATCTAATAGTTTAAAAACACGTTCCATGGATGCATGTTATAATAGAGGTAGAAGAAATAACTTCTTAAATAGCTCAAATAGAAATATACTGCCTGAAAGGCGTACTTTGCCTACAGAATTACAGGGTACAAAACGGCGCACTTATCAAAAACGCTCCTTACAAAACGCTAGAGAAGAACACCATTTACAAACATCATGTAGTTTACCAGAAACGCCAATTTTTGCAAGAGGTTGCGATATACCAAGAACACCTCATAGAAAAGCTCCAGATATTCCTAATAGTCAATCAGCACCGAGACAAAGTAGTACAATGAGTAGCCTTAATACAATCAGTAATATATCTACAGGTGGTTATAGAAGAAATTCTGGATTAGAGCAAGCTTTAGTTGGTGCAGAATTATTAAGGTTAGCTGGAGGGCCTGGAAGAGGCTGGTATCCTAAACATCGGCATGCTCGACCTGCTTCCATTGAACATTTAGATAGATTAGCACCTGGTCATAATCCCTGGGATTCAAATAGAAAACCATTAACTCTTCCACCAAATCTTACTCCTAAATTTTTTCAAAGATCTCCACGAGATGCACTTAGACGAGTTACCAGTTTACTTATTCGAAAAGGTAAGTTTTATTTAATCAAGATTCTTCTTACAATATAAATTTGTTAATAATCAACTACAATAAATCTTTAACTTCCCTAGAATATGCTTTTTATTTTTTTATTTAGCAATAAAAAATCATAACTTTATTTTTTAATTTTTTGATCTTTTAGTATTATTGCAGCTTTCTGTTTAATTGACTTTTCAAAGGGGAAGTATCAAAAACTGTTCTTTTTTCAAGAACATTAACATTTAAAAAGTTTTTAAAAAAGAGGCATCTATTATATTCATATAACAAGGTAACCTAAGCTCTAAATGCAGTAAATAATTTACTTTACATATAATTTAATTATCAACTGATTTTATTTAGCAGATACCTTTAGTTGGTGGTTGCTAAGGTTTTTAGTTATTTTTTATCTAAATTTCACTACAATTTAAAAATTTTCTAACAAAGAAATACTAATATTAGACTCAAATAAAATCTTGTTTATGTGTACCTAATAATTCACTTTTATAACAAAACGACTTCAGTGTACATCCTCTGTAATCTGTGATCTCTTGTTACAATGAAAATAAGTTTTAAGTCCTTGAAAGAGCTAAAGTAAATAGTCAAATTAGAGGAACATACGGGCACGACTAGCTTTATAAATTAACTGGACTTTGCATCCAACACTAGAAACTATTACAAATCCAGTGATGACTAAAATCACTTAAGAATTGCTAGAGACCAAATGTAAATGGTCATAGACTAAACTGAACATATAACCAGTGACGGTTGCTTAAAGTCATTTGAAGAATAATGATGCCCCTGGCTTCTGTAATCTCAGGTGATGGTGTTGACAATGGTTAACAAATAAAATTATTCCTAGAGATCTCTGGTACACAATGCACAAAGTTCTTACCGTAAATATTTATCTAAAATATTAAAATATCTCTAACCTAAGTCTACGCTACTGAAATAAAAAGTACATATAAAATAAACAAATTAATAATACAGATGTCAACACTTAATTACAATCAAAAATAAGGTTATTGTTACACAGTTGTGATTCATCTAAAATTGGAATCACACATGTTAGTAATAATCTTTAACCTATATTCCCAAAAATGATTCTAAGATAAAATTGTTTAACCAATGCTTATGGGTCACTCTTTGCTAATTTAAGTTTTATGTTTTTTCAATGTCGTGTTTATCAAAAATGTGCAACAAAAGTTTTTGTATCACGCAATTCACAATATGTACCTTTGGCTAATTTCAGTTTTACCTTTTCTGTTTAAAATACGACCTCAACAATTTTTCCCGATGTCTTTATCAAAAATGTGCAACAAAAATTTTTTTATCGCGCAATTCACAATGCATGCCATTTGCTAATTTACCAAAAAATTCATCTTCTTGAGGTATATTCCAACGTGACACACCCAAACTAACTTCTTCTTAAAAATGCACTTCCACAAAGGTTTTGGATGCATTTTCAAAAAAAGCCCAAAAATGAAACGTGCCTTTTTGTGCATATTCAAACACGGTCCTCATGCCCAACTAACTCTTGCGGGGTCCAAAACCATAGCATCCCTTGCTATATATTGACCTCCATTCCGCCTTTTGATTGGCCACACATATCTCATGCCATGCGAACGGGTTTTTACATATTATCCCAAAATCCTTTACATGGCCAATTTAGTCAGATTCCTGGTAATTAATAAAATGTAACTACATTGTATTAAAATTAAACTTATTATTTTCCTAAACTTCATTTAGCAATTTAAGAAAACCACAATACCCAATTGAATTACTATAAATTAAACTATTTTATATACACAGTATGTTGCAAAACCCAAAATAAAAATCATCGCACAACTATGGGCTATGAACAACATTTTAATACATTTAATTTGAAATTTTTTCTTAATCTAAGTTAGTAAAATTCCATTGTTTAATGATTTTAAGAAAAATTATGCATTAGTTTACATGTGAATGAAGATGTATCCTTAAAAAAAGTGTACGCTATATGAATACACAAGTGTATTTGTCATCACAAATACCTGTGATGGTCCTTTGCACATGTTTTTCCATATGTTAAAATCATATCTATCAATTCGTATCTTGTATAATACGTCATATTTGATACTTCACAAATTCTGAATGACTTATTATGCTCCTAGTTATCACCATTCACCAGAGCATAACATGCTACAACCACTATTTTCCTGATGCCTATCTTCATTTGAACCTACAGTAGCTGGGAAGACACCAATTCATACTCCCTTACATGCGCTTTAGCAAATTTGCTCAAAATCAGTCCCACTCCCTTTGAACCATGTATCCAACTCTCTACTCCAGACCAGAAACCTAGACTTCCCTCATCCATCTCTATCACTTCTTTCCCTTTCCACTTAGTTTCATTCACACACAGCACATCTAACCTTCTCTCTCTCATTTCACTCAAAATCTCATGTT
>JAHWXV010618495.1:0-10747 GCA_024586415.1 Phrixothrix hirtus | reverse complement strand
TTCATTTCCTCGACAGTCATCTTGACAGATTTCCCAAAAATTTAGGTGCGGTAAGCGATGAACAAGGCGAAAGATTTCATCAAGATTTAAAAATTATGGATCAAGGACAATGGAATACTGACATGATGGCCGACTATTGTTAGGGCAGTCAAAGAGATTGACAAAACAGACAGTACAGCAGAAAGTCCTTCAAGCGGAAATTTATTCCCTGAAACATATGAGTTTAATTTTATTGTTATTATTTTATAAATACTTTTGCGATTTTTGCTAAATATTGCCTGACTTTTTATGTATGTAATTTTCGTATTTAAATAAAAAAATTGTTATAATTTTGAACTTATTCTATATCAGAGTCAACAACTTTGTGGCTTTTAATGGTTCTTCAAAAAGGAAGATATGGCATAGCGCAAAATTTTGATGTGATGAGTAAAAACCAATATGATTTTCGGAATCAGCACACCCAAATTAGTAAAATTTGAAGTCAGCAAAAATCGTGTTGGCCAGTGTTATTTGAACGCTCAGGTATAAAATGTAAAAGTTCAAAATTCTTCAAAAAAACTTCAGCAGCATTACATAAATCACTGAATATTCTTGTACCATGTTACGTTTTAGAACGACTTTCAAGAATCCTATATGTAAGGACTGTTCAATGATGAATTATCATATTTTTCTCTGATTTTTTTCTCTGCTGATAATCTCTTTTAAAATAATCCCCATTGGTTACAATGCTTTTATTAGAGCGTTTTTCCATCCTTTAAAGACGCTATTCTTTGACAGATCCTTGAAAGTCGTCTTCGCAGTCTTCCACAAAGGTGCTTCTTCACTTCAGTAAAAAGAAAAGTCACAAGGAGCAACATCCAGATTGTAGGACTGCAAGGTCAGTGGAAGGAGATGTGCTCGTTTTCGCCTGACATGGTCCTTGAAGATTTTTACCATGCTTTTGTAATCCTGCCTGGTTACAATTTTATGTGGTGTTACATGTTAATAAATCATACAATGGACGTCAAGGGATGTGATGACCATGCCTTTACCAGCCTTCTTTGGTGTTATTGATGATTGAGTTTTCGAGACTGAGCTTTGTTTCTTGCTATCAGGGTCAAAATGGTAAAGCCATGTTTCATCACCTGTTACTACCTTTGAAAGAAACTTTTCATCATTTTCCTGTACTATTATATTGAGCTCCACACAAATTTGGATACGAATAACACGTTGCTCAGTAGTAAACAGTCTCGGAACCTATTGCGCACAATCACGTTTCATGTCCACATTTTCTGTGGCAGCAGCCTAACAAAATAGTGAGGTTATCTAACATTTGTCTTAATGTGATTCATTGATCTTCTAGCACAATCACAGCAATAATGTTGATATTTGTTTCCGTTTAATCTGTCTTCCATCTTTGAACTTGTTATACTACTGATGAACAGTATTATAGGGAAGAACAGGTTCCCACAAATGTTTTCTAATAATGAATAAACCTCAGCATATAGTTTTTTCAGATACAGACATAATTTCAGAACAATCTATTCTTCATGTGTGAACTACTTCAACTCCCTCCTGTCGCATGAACTTACAAGGTTAAAGATTTCTACGCCTCCTATAAATTGTTCTGTTATCTGTTTCTGTACTCAATATAAAATATGTAAAAACGTATGTTTCAACTTACACATATTGACATTCTCATGTAAAAAGTTTTGCTGATTTTATATATTTTTATCTTTAAAGAATAATGCAACAAAGTACTGCATAGTGTGCCTTATTTATTTAATACTTAATTCAACATTGATTGAAATTGCAATGATCTATTTTAATAAATTACAAAGGTGAAATTGTACCTTAAACACATAAATGTCATATATACCGATGGCCTCAAATGAAAGTAATTTAACTTACAACTTAATAGTTAATTGTCCTGGTAAACATGAAATTACCAAATTACTCAATGTGCTAAACATAAATATCGACCTCGTAAACTTAAATTTTGGAATGAAATTAATTGTTTGCAAACTGCAAAGCCTTTTTTCTGTATGGATCTTAGTTCTAATGTTTTCTTACTCTAAAGCTTTTACCGAATGAGCCTTGCTGGTATAAGTTTCTAATGAGGATTCAATTCAGCTATACACCAACACAATGCTGGTATAAGTTTCCGAGGATTCAATTCAGCTCTATACCAACATAAAGTAATGTTTACTTAAGGTAAAATTTCACTATAAATTCTTTTTGTTATAATTAATTATTTAATATAATTTTATAGGACAATAGATAATTGGAATACATAGTTTTAAAAATAATATCTTCAAATTATTGCTACAATAATATTTAATATTTAATAAAACAAATCAATTATAGCACAGTATATGGTATTAAATAAATAGCACAAAATTTTGTGTTGTAAATACTTCACATGGTTGAATGTAGGTCATTATAGGCCCGGATTTGTAATAATTTTTCAGTTCTCTGTTGTAAATATAACGCATGGTTGAATTTGTAACCATTTTTTAGGCAAAAACTTGTAAATTTTTTTTCAAATTAGGTTAAACATGTTTACGTGAGTCATATTCACTAAGAACCTGTTTACACATGTGTTAAATAATGCTCCTTATATTTCCACCACATTGTATACATTACCACAATATTTATAGTTACTTAATTAATTTGTAGAAATGTATTTTTAATTTGAAACAGTAAGTACCTGTAGGTAAACAGCCTTTGTAATCAAAAGTGTAAAAATTTGTTTACCAATGGATTCTAGCATCGTCTGTATCTTCTCAAAACTACGATAAATAAATTTAATAAATTAATAATATTTAGAGAGGCATACATATAATCAGTGCATAATAAAAGTTATTAAAACATGAAAATGCCCTAAAATAAATCTTTGTTGAACCTAACTTTAAAAGGATATATTTATAATAAAATTTAATATTGGGTAATAACCTTATAAAATTAAGAGAGTGGATACAAACCACATACTTGATAAAAGATTTAAAACCTTTAAAAACAATTTATTTACTCTATAAAAATAATTGTATATTATAACAAAAAAGTTTGCAATAAAATTATAAATCTAAAAATAATTGATCTAGCGTTTTAATCAAAATTTATATAAATACCAAATAAGACTCATTCAAAGATAAGAATTAAACTAATAAATCAAAAACCTGTCGACCACATTAATCAATCAAACGAAGATTAATCTAAAATTAACGAAACGGACGAATAGGTTGTGTCAGATGTTCAGGGTACACAAATAGGCGAAGTCAACAATCCAGGTATTTGAATGTAAAATAGCAAATATAATATAATTAAAATTTTTTTAAAATAAGTAATGTAAGTGTAAACACAAATATGTGTCATTTATACTTAGACTAAACAAATGTTAGCTATTAGAAGCTAAACGACTACTAAACTGAGAAAAAAACACCAAATAAATATTGAAATTCCTTTAAAGGTAAGAATTAAACTAATAAATCAAAGACCGCTCGACCATATTAATTAATCTAAATGGGGTTAATCTTAAATTAACGATCAGCGGACGAATCTATATTGATGAAGCCCCTTTTGATTTTTGTTTATCTCTAATCTGTTTATTTTTAAAACCGACTTACTGGGTATTGTTGCAAGTTATATACACAAAATCTTGACTGACTGCCACAGACCTGGAAAAATCGCTATTTATGACATTCTGTGATTTCCCATGGTTGATTTTAAAACATAATTATTTGAAATGATATGATGTCAATCTTATGGAATAAATTAAGCTTTCTTTTGTTTTAATATTCAGTAACTTGCATTATAATTTTATATTTCAAATTTAGCAGTTTCTAGTATGTTAATTAAAAATTAAATCTTTAAAATATAGAAAAAATAAATTCGTTTATTAAGTTAAATAAAATTGGTTGGTTGTCATTAAGATAGTATTGCAGGCAATTTATGCATCTTGAGGTGTCAACAAGGCATGCACCCATTGTTCTAAGAAGTATTCTTTCCGTTAATGGTCGAGATCGGTGAGTAGAATGCATGTGAATTCTGGTTTTGATTCTTTTTAAATATATTAATTACAGTCAAGGGTAGGTTGTAGACAATATTCTTCAGTTATTTGCTATAGAGCTCTTGTTGAAGTAAAAAGTCAGCTAGTCTTCATGTCAAATTTGCAAAAGTAGAACCCAGGATTTGTGTTATAATGAAGAAAGTGTTACACTGTTAAGAGAACTCTTTAAATTCATTTGTCCAGAGAAATTTTAGTCTGGAATTTTGAAATTCGATAATTTTATCGCTAAGTTACCTAGGGTAATCTGTAGCTCCCTTAGTGTCAGAAGAGCTTATAATAGGTGTTCCAATGGAGAAAAGTTTACAAGGTAAATTTCACTATTTATTCTTACCACAATTATATGAAGAATAATTCAGCTTTGTGAATAACTATTACGAATGCAGTTAATTAGCGATGAGTGATAATAAACGATTTTGTTTGTGTATGCAAATATAATAAATTATTCATTTGTTTTATAATTTTGAATGAAAATTTATATTATTATATATAAAGATTGAATATACGATTTCAATCTATGAAATGGTAATGTTTAACTTCATCTCATACATATAATCAAGGTGTATATAGTAATTTAAATTTAATTTAATTAGTAGTAAAGTGGTCAACCCGATGAAATTCTAGAGCATAAGTGTCAATTGTGAAAACTTTGTATTCATGCAATTTTTAATTTGCTTAATAGTTGTATTTGTTGAATTTTAATCTTTTATTACAAATTACAATAATTATTTAAGTACAAGTTTCAGGCTGTATTGTGTAACAGTAATTGTAAAATTAGTATATAATATCACAGAATGATTAATTACAGGTAGAATTGAGGCTACTAACAACCAAGAAAGAGGTAACGCTACGTTCCATCTTTAGCTGAGTTCGATTTTCTTTGGCAACCTTGGAAAAGAGAACATTCTTAATTTTGAGGTTGATAAGTTTTCAGTATTAGGTAATTTGTTATCACAATCTTTTAGTAACAAATTAAAAACTCACCTCCTTAAACAGTGAACAAAGCTGAGGCCCTCCTGTTGGAAACTTATTTCAATTAACATTATATTAGTGTAGTTATTTGTATTCTCTAATTTGACTATTAATTACAAGCCCAATTTAAATATAAAGTGTTGATAAGGAGAACCTTCACCTGATTTATTTTTCTAGTAACACTTTTATTACCACTGATATAGCATTTAACATCAAATGTTACTATGGCAATTGCCATAAAATACATAGGTAATTGTAAACTACTAAAGCAACCAACTGATTTTTTTGTTTTCATAAGCTAGTAATGGAAAGCATTTTTTTTTAAATATTAAAGGTAAACATTAGCTATAATGCAGTACAAAGTGTTCAGCTATTGTATTGTGACCTTCATTCGATGCAGAATGCTTGTTTATCATTAAAGATAACACTACAGATTGTCACAACATTAGAAATTAATAATTAATTTACTAACTATTAAAGAGTTTAAAAGGCCATTATTAAACATTAACATAGTTTTGCATGTGCATATGTATTTAGATAAGTTTTCTGTCTGTTAATAAATAGTTGCAAAATTTTTAATTTAAATAATAAAAACAGCAGTGTTACAGATAAACTACTAAACTAGCACCTCAGGTGGCATTCAAAATTAGATCGCAGCTACATGCTACCAGAAGGCTGTTCAAATATTAAGTTAGCCTTTGTGTCGCTGCCATATGCTACCTGAAAAACGTTTTATTCCACCAAAGTTGTATCATATAAATTCAGTGATTTTTGGACCCTCTGTACATATATTTTGCATTTTTAGTTTGTTTATATTATCTTTTTAAAGAATAAGATTATTTATAGAATTATTACATGTAGTCGCGGATTTACATTTTCAAAGTAAATAACTGAAGGTTCATATTCAGATGCATTTTTGTTAATTAAATTTAATATTTTGCGCTTAGAAAATTTTAATCGTTATTTATAAACTTAGGGGAAAATGCTCTAGAGCATTTTCTAGTTTAAAATATTTATACTTCAAAAGCTTACTTTGTAATTTGTTTTTTTAAAGCACAAATTCATTATAAAATATTTGGGTAATTTTTAATGATTTGTGTTTTTATCGGACATTAAAATTTTTGTGTTGGGTTTATAGAAATTTACATAACATTTTAAAAGTAATTAGTAAATCTTGTATTAAATGAAGTAAGAGAATAAATCATGTGATGTGTGCACTTTTTTAAAAAGCATAATTCCAAAGAAACATTATTTTACTGCATACTAAAAATTTTAATTTGCTGTATCTCCGTGAGGTATGCAAATTTCTCTTGGGTTACAAATGAACTTTGCTTAGTCACTTACTCTTAGACAACCACACTAATAGCAAAGTAACTTTTGTTTTCTTTGTTACATCTGAGCATAGTTGGTGAAATTTTAAACTTTAATTCCATTTGTATGTGAAATTAAATTATTAAATTAAAAATCATAACAAAAGATGTTTCTTCACCAAGGCGCAACTGTTTCAGCTGCAATATTTAATCTTGGAACGTCCTGTTACCTAGGGATCCATTCAAAACTTAGATTAGAAATTCTCTAATAATGAAATTGCTTGAAATATTTAAATAAGGTACTGCTACACGTTTTGTTTAATTGTTCATCGTTCAGTTCAAAATGTTTTGATTACTTAAAAGTATGCATACCAGCATAGCATTTTTAGAGCTGCGATGCCATTTAGAATGTTTAACAAACTATTTTTGTTTAAAACAAAATTTCTTAAAGTGTTGTGTAATCTATATTAGTACTTACGGTAAAAGACCTAAATTCAGACAGCTCAAGGCACTCACTGTGAGTATATTGCTTGAAATATTGCTTTCAGATAACAAACACTTTAAATCAAAGGTAAGTTAATTTTCAATAACTTAATAGTGACAATTATTTTACTTCATAATTTATTTTATATAATAAAAAATAGTGTTTTTAAAACATCTGCACTTACATAAATCAAACACAAGCTTACGGTTTGGCCATTAATTTGAGATGCTCATGTACATATTTTGACGCTGACGTTAAAATCGACACTTGTAGAATATAATTCTGTCAATGAAATGAAACTGTCAAAGAACAGCAATTAAAAATGTGTATTTACTTAAAACTTCAAAAAAAAAACAAAATGCAAAATATAACTACTTAATACATCATATGTTTTACTCAAATGAATTGAATTAAAATTAAAACCAAAATGTAGCAAAAAACTAAACTAAGATCAGATAACTCAAAAATCAAATAAAATACTCTATAGGAAACAAAAGTACAAAAAATTGGCATTTCCTTTATAAAATAAAGTCCCCTCTTAGTTATTCCTCTTTAGTTCCTATTTTCATACGGATTTCATTATTATCATACCAGATTTTCTCTTTTTCCTTAGGCCAGTTCCAGTTATCTTTATCTGTTTTGAACATAGCATTCACTAACATTTTATCGTCTTTTTTATCTGTGACGTCCTGGATAAAATTCTTCCATGTAGTTTACAATTACGAAATCCCTAATATCAATTTTACTACCTTTCACTTTATCTATGTGGTCTGATTCTTGTTCTTCGGCATATTTTATTTCATCGTTATTATCTAGAGAATCTTTTTGTTTTCGTTTCTTATTACTTTTAGCCTTTTCTCTAAGTTGTTTGTTCTCTTCTCATTTTCGTTTACTTTTTTCCTTCTCAGCAATTTTCTTTTGATTTTCCAGTTTCCGCAAATAATAATCTCTCCAGCGATCTGAAGTTGCAACAGATGGAAGTTTGACGAAACACTTCCTGGATTTTTCTTGGATGTTGAGGGTTCAGGTCAGAATAAGAATTTTTTAAAAGGTGCCATTAATTTAGAATATTTATCTTCTTTTTCTAAATATTTTTGTTCTTGTTTATGAATAGTCGCATCTGCTTTATCAGTATGTATCCTTTTTTCTGGTGTCAAAATAATTTTATACCCTTGCAAATTTTCTATGTTCATGTCATTTTCTATGTCACATTACTTGCTTCTGTCGAGCTCAAACATAACTATACTCTCTACAGTCCCTACACTTTGAGTTATTTTTGAGGTATCTGGTAGGTCTTCTACATTATTGAACGTCTTTTCGGTTTCTAATAGTATTACTTCTGAGTCATCAACCCGTTTTGTCTGCCTATTTACTAGTGAAACTTTTTCATTTTCCTTTCCTTTGTTTTCACCTTCCAGATTATTTTTTATTATATCTTCTTGTTTATTATCATCTAAAACTTCTTTCCCTTTCTCTATACCTTCATTAATTTCACTAATGACATTTTCAAAGTAGCCACTTCTTCCCATCTATCAAAAAGCGTTAGTCCTTCTCCAATTTCAATAATAATATTAGAGCCTTCATTGTTTTGAGCTTTACGTAAACCAGATTTTTTATAAATATTCAAGCAAGTGTAGTATAGGCTTTTATCTTGTTGATTTCCTGTCCATTCATTTTCCATTGAATTATAAAAATGTTTGAGGGTTGAAGGTTCAATATACGATTCTAAGAATCTTAGATGCAATAGGACTTCAGTATTTTCATTGAGGTTTTTCTCTGTGAACTCTGGCTTATTGCCATCCACAAATTTACTATAATCAGTATTCTCTGGATTAAATGGAAATAATCCAGTTGCTGTAAATGAATTTTTGAAAATAGTTTTTATGTTCGACACTTCATTAATGGCGTTATTTAAAACAGTCGCAAAATTCTCTCTTTTTAAGTACTTATAATAATTGTCAGTCTTAAATTTCTGAACTTGTCTCTTCCAGTTCAACTTTAAACTTCAAAAAAACCCCACATCCAGGGGCTGCAAAATATGTGTTGAATTTGGAAGTAGGCTTATCACAATTATTTGTTTATCCCTGCAAAAGTCATTTAAAGGTAATGTGACACATGATTTAAGCCCATCAAGGTACAAAATAACTGGAAACTCTAGATTTTTTTTCAAAAGCCACGGATAAAAAATGATAGTGATATATTCATAAAATGACTTTGACATCATCCATCCACTAGAAGACCTCCCCTAATACCACATCCACTGGGTACTTGTGATACTAATGCTTAGAAATTCTCTCATAGGGATATATTACTATAGGTGGAACCAACTCGCAATTTGCATTGCCTGTTATGAGGACAGTTAAATACCCTTTATCATCACCAGACCGATTGTGTACAGTTTTTGAACCCTTCCAAGCTAAAACGTTTTGACCCTTGGGCGAAAGAAAAAAGCTGATTTGTCAGTGTTGAAAACTCATCTAGGATCTTCAACATTTATGTTTGAAGCGTTAAAGAATTCTTTGATTTCCTCGAACCAACTTTGAATGTTATTTTTTGTGATATTCGTTGGCATATCTGAGGATGTCTTTGGAGAAATCCCGAGTACCAGTGATGGCTTGGTCTTCCGTTCGTTAATTTATTTGGTCTACCTAAATTATTTACTAAAATTGCTACGCTATCTAGCAGCTGATTTTTAGTAACTGGGAATCCCATTTTTCCCATGTTAATTATCCAGGCAACTAACAATGCCTCCTCATCTTGAGTAAAAATTGTAGGTGCTTCACTGTGACATTTTTCAGGGTATATGCCATTAATTTTTCCTATCAGAGTTGTTTTAGGTATATTATAAAGTTTTAAATCTGCCGAGTGACTTTTTCTCCGTTTTACAGAATTTAAAGCAGCTTTTAAATCTTTACTGGTATATTGGTAATATTTTTTTGCTCACATTCTGAAGTAATGAAAAAATGTGTGTTAAAAGTCTTAAAATACTGGGAGCGTGAATTTTTGATAACATTGAAAATGCACATAAATCAGGCATCAGGTGTACATGAATCTGACACCGCTGTCGGATTTATGACCTGAATAAGGAAATGGACCAAAACTATCATACTGTGGTGAAAAAAGTTTATAGCATATAAATAAGGACAGAAAACAATAGTTTTTTGTATTTGAATTGGTACATAATTTCGACACCCTGTGACTGATATGTAGCACTGCTAGCATTATATGAACATAATCCCGATACCCCTAAAATTGTCAGATTAAGTGAACTTTAGAAGTTTTGTAATATAAATTTATTGTCTATTAAATCAGACATTAAAAGAAAATTATGCCTTTAATCTATTTGAGTTTTAAAGTTCTTCAAAAAAGGTTAAGAATTGTGTAAATATCGTTCAAAAACACTTATTAACACAAATAACAGACTTGCGCACTTTTAAGCCGCATTTCATAAGTTGGTAAGGTAGAAAAGTTTTTTGAAACGGCCACAAGTACTATATCATTATGTCTTGAGATATCACAAAGCTGATTTTAATGTATAAAATTCTTATTTTTTAACTTTTTTGAAAATATTGTCTGAATTCTGTACAGTGTCTGAATTTGGGTCATTCACCTTATATACACAATAATTGTATTGCGTTAAGAGCAGTGATATTTAGATACATTCTTGTTTAATTGTGTTATAAATATGACAAATTGTGAATATCATTAAACAGGGCTTGTGTAAATGCTTGTGTATTTTGTTAGTTTTTTAGTATTTTAAATAATATTTGTGCCTTTGTTGTCCACATACTCATTTTATTGTTATTCAAATCTTTTATTCTGAAATGTACGTTTTAGTTAATTTTTACTTTCTCTTACCTATATGAAATATAGAATAGAGAAAGTATTGTTTTCGTCCAAAATTTTCGATGTCAAAATTTTAGTGGAAATACACGT
>JAHWXV010618443.1:0-25081 GCA_024586415.1 Phrixothrix hirtus | reverse complement strand
TTTTGCCCCCCCCCCCCTCCAGGTCGCGTTAAATTTTATATTTTCAACAAAAGTTTACTATTACATTTCCCATAGTGCCTTTGTGCTGGTCACAACCTTGTTGCCCTCGCGCGGCGGCCCGTAGGTTGTACGATATCGGACAAATTTAATAGTTTTTTATATTTGTTTAAATTCTGAGTTGTTTTGGTTCACATCACAGTCAAGCTAATATAAATGATGTATTAGATCAGCGGACCGGATCTGATATGACACTTCAAAACAATTGAACTTCATTACCATGACGTATTTACTCTAGGTAAAATAAAACCTTTTCTTTTTACTATGTCTAGCGACATTTATCTTTATCTAAGACCTCATTTATTAAAGTAGCAAATAAACAAATTATTAAAGTTTAAAAGAAACATTAAAAAGATAAATTAAACATTAATGATGCTACAGCAGTCAAATTTTTAAATATCACTGTATTAATTTAAAAAAGAATTAATCAGTCTAAAAATTATTAAAATATTCTTAATTTAATAGTTAATTTTGCCAGTTTAAAAAAATCAAATACACTGATCGAACTGGTTTTCAATAAACGCAAAGCGCTGTTATATTTTAAAAAAATTCAATTAATAGTTAAATGAAATAGTAAGTATCTGAAGCATTGTAACGGTTAAAGATGCCCTTTCTTAAGAAAATATTACCTCTAAATATGTTACAATTTTGACAACTATTTGTACGCATGATTGATGAATTAAATATTTGTCTAATTTAAGTCTGTTCGTGCACGCGCACACACACGCGCGCGCACTGGTTGTCATTTATATGTGATAACCTGACATTTAGCGATTTAGATTCTTAGGTTACCTCTATTCTTGAATCATTTTTGATTTTTTGAAGCACAGCACAAATCTTTCACTCGTCGCCCTCACAATTAATTGGGTTATAAGTAATCGGTGAGCTAAGCGGTCTCGAAAGTGGCCACTTATAACAGATTGCAAGCGAAATTATTAATTTACTTTTATACACCGTTTATTTTACAACAGGCCTAGATAATTGATTAAAACACTCATATGATTTTTGGCGTCTTCGGGTCTTTTATGAGAGTATCTCATTTTAGAAATATTCGGGTTTCCATTGTAATAGAATTTGAATAGTTTGACAATTAATTAAGCTTCTCACAATTTGTTTAAATTTTCCTCCGTACGTAATTTCATAAATCTTACCTACTTTAGCCCAAGTATTTCTATATTTAGGATTAAATTTACAAAGCTATAGACATTTTATTGCTAAAATTAACACTTTCTAAGATCTATATACATCACGTACCGTTCCTTAAATATGTTACTTTAAAGAAGCTGAAGGCGTCGGCTGTTTATAACCATTCTGTAATTTTAATTCTTACGTGCGATAATATTTACAAGTGCCACTTGTAGTAAATATCATGTATACACTATAAACCACGGCCTAGTCTGTGTATGGTTCACCAATGGGCTGTGGCTACCTGATGAGCTTTAATAAAAGCGAAATCGGTCGTGATCTATCCCTGGCGAACTATCTATACAAAAATTTTTGCACTTTGAGAAATTTTTGGTATGTTAAAATATTTCCATTTTGAAAATTTTTGGGGTGAATTCTGAACCTCACATACATAAATGTCTGTAACATACGAACATTTAAATTTCAGTTCCTAGTAGGCCAAGAAATTTTTCCGTAGAGCGTAGCTTAGACACGCACGCCAACCAAAGCCATTGCATAACCTGCAAATTGTATGTCAACAAATTTGATGGGAAGAACTTTATTATTAAATTAAAATAGGAAATTTATTTATAATATTTATAATAAATGTACGAAATGATGACCATTGCATTCAACGCATTTGTGAACTTTTCGTTTTAAATTCTTGAAAACGTTCTGTAAAATATAACAATTTCAAACTGTCAATTTGACAGATAATCATGACTGAGAATGGATTAAGCTAAGACACTGGGAACTGAAATTTAAATGCTGCATGCTATTATTCTTACGTGCGATATTGGATTAAATTGTATGACAATTTATATAATTACGAAACTAACTAATTATAGTTAGATTGTTGCTATGAATACATCAACGATCTTTTCCTTAGTTTTCATGTTTTACAGCACCTTTTATTTGTTTTCACGCTTCCGACCTATTTTTGTACGTTTACCAGCTATGTTGATTGTCACTTTCTGATATATTTCCCGAACTCTTTCGACTGTCATGGTAACGTCACGATTATACTGCATAACAAGTACGTTATAGTTCATAACGGTACTAGTACTATTATGAAACGAAGGGAATATTGATATCAAATTGTCGTAATTAGGCGAGGTTGTCGTTAGCGCAAGAAATAGTGTACGACACACGATCGTTAAGTGCATTGGTACAACAGGTCTCGAAAATTGGCAAAACTCGACCCATCGGGTCCCGTTTTTCTAACTTTTTCTCGACCTGTTATAAGGCACTCATCGATCTTGTATCGTAAATTACTATAACATATTACTGTAACAACTAGCGCTTAATTCTGTCATCAATAACTAAATTAAATTAAAGATTATTGTTTTGATATTCATTTAGTAAGCATATGTGTAAAAAATTGATTTTAAAAATACTTTGTACGTAAAGAATCAATATTCCACTAAATTTCACGTTATCCATACTATGCGGAATGATCGTACATACATTCAAGAGTCAATTGAGTAGTACTGCCTTAACGTCTAATTGGCGTACACGATTTGCGCCTCCGATTCAATTATGGTTCCCACTAGATGCCGGAGGAGCTTTGGTAAAACGTCGTTACGATTATAATTTAAAGGGTCCTAAATATACCAGATTACTCTAAACTTTTAACAAAAGCCCTGGAAACTGTACTCCATGGACAATATTAAAATAAAGAACATGACTTGAAACCGCGATGACAAAATCCAAAATCAGCAAATTGGAGCTTTTGCTAGAACAAGAAATATATTTAGCGTTAACAAAAAAGGCCTACCAAACAACTCTACGATACATTTAAAATAGATTAGGAAGACCCAAATAGAAAAACCGTCACTATACTTGACATTAAAACGAATACAATCATGTTCGGGCACCAATGAAAAATAATTATTTTGCACAAGGGGCTAATGACCGAAATTATAAAGAATTCATGTATCTGTGAATGTTGCAATTGGTTAAAACTGCATTAAAAATCTTGATAAAATAGCATTCACTCGAGGACTAAACGTGCACCCTCGCCCATGTTGCAGAAACTTTAATTTTTGATAGGTATTGACTTTAAGATAAATCTAGAGGGTAGTTTGTTATTAAGTTATGATGTGTAAATGTCTGTAACTTCTTTCAGGAAAATTCCGGAGGTTCGAACCGTGGTGAAATAAAACCTTTTTGTTTGTAGTGTTGTACTTCACGAATAAAGAATACTAAGGAAGCGCGTCTAGCTATCAAACTTACGGTATGCGCATATAAGCTTTGAAACACTATCTGTGTCGGTATACAGTGTCCAAGTCGTGGAAGTTTTTGTTAATTGTATGTGTAATATTGAGGATATCTATTTATAATTTAGTGGAAATCAAATTGCCGGGATTATCGTTTCATAGGTACGTTTTTATATTGTTCATTGTTAGGTTACCGAATAATATCGTTAATTTTTGCTTACATGTGAAAATGAAGTGTTTTGAATTTATTTGCTTACTATGTGTACATAATGTATATTGCTGTATATGTCATAATATTCTATTGATAGTATTTAAAATAAAAACTTTTTCGTACCTAATGTTTGCCTATGTTTTTATAGGCGTGCATATTTTAATTTTTTGCGATTTGTTATGAATTATGAATACGCACGCCAATAATAGAATAGTAAACATAAATTTGACTTCTTTTATTATATGCCCACGTCGCCATCATGGTCGGTTAATTTGGATATAACTTTACGTGTTTAAGGCGCTTCTTTAGTATTCTGTATTGGTGGGATGTATCCTCTTTAAGATGATACAACACATTTCCCATACACTCTGTGTATAATTGCCGAAATAGCGTTCATAAGGATTTAAAACTTTGTACTATATTGCAGCACCATTGGTATCTTTATGGTAATAAATTTAAGAGATTCGAGCGAACTTGAGATTACATAAGTGCTAATATCTTGTGCAAACCTTATTATCTTTATTTTAAGCTACTGTTTGTTTAAACCGTTTCTGAAACTACGCGCATGTGACGTATTTATCTCATGAAAGTTTCTGCTTACTGTATCTATTCGTGGCTGCATGTGTTTTATAACTAGAAACAATTATTCATGGCAGTTTTTGTAAGCTGAGTCAGTTGTAAATCTTTCTGCCATTTTAACTTTCAGCGACTTGTGACTATTACGTAACAAAAAAATTGTTTCTCATAATTTAGAGATTCGACTTTGTTTTTAACGTAATTTAATTCAGTTGCCATAGTGATCTGTATCTCTTGTACGCCGATAAATGTAATTGGGACGCCACAGACGCCACATTTCTCTTAGCCAACAATAAATAATATTCTTCGTAACTGTTACAAACATTGATTTTTGGAAGAATCTGGGTTACTCTGAATAAAAGTACTGGTTAAACTGTCTTAAATATCCTTGGGTGGGGAATATAAAACTATTTTTGATTTTGGATAGACGCTGGAATGTTCTTGGAGAATATGCTTGACCTTAAATAATCAATATTGTTGCGTGAGCTCCTATGAACTAGTCATAAATTAATAAATAAGTAATTGCATACAAATCATTCTAAAAAGGTATACACTTAAAATAGTTCAATAATCAATCACTTTTATGATTAAAAGCACGAGTGTAAAAATATAAATACATAGTTGTTGCAGCTGTCGTTAAATAATTTATTACAACCTTTTTGACTTCCAAAATGTTCATTTAACATAGAGTAATCGAAGAAATAAATTCATAATTATTAATTTTTATGATTTTTATAGATACATTATTACCACATGCATGACAATCAGCAAAACTTAACAAGGCGTGTTTAGTTAGCATTTGCTAATTTTAAACACACTTAATTCTGAAGTTGGTGCAAAGATGGCGCTGAGTGTACAACATTTGAATATAACCGATACAAGTGTTTGCAATTAGTTCTCTTGCTTTTAGCGATTTTATTAAGTGTAGGCGGTTTGGGGTACACCCTTCGGAGGATGTCAACCTAATAACCCTTATGTGAAATGTGTGCAGGATAAATAGGGAAACAAAATGTTATTGAATGTGGTCCAATACATATGAAAGGCCGCGGATCCATCCTTTTTAAAATGAGCTTTGAAATTGTATGTGACGTAATTCTTCGTTCGTTTTGATATTAACACGATTAATAAAATGTGAAATATTTCGCAGGTTTAACAAAAGATTTAAAATGGAGTTTTTTAAATTCATACACAGGAAAAAAATTAGCTTTTGCAAAACTCGGAGGCGTCAGCAAGTCATAAAAGAATACCATTCGAAAAGAATCCGTTCTCTATACTATATTTCATACAAGTAAGAGAAGACCGATTGCTAAGTGCCGCCTGCTGCGACAGCGTCACCGTTGTTTCCAGTGAATTCAAAATTCCATATTTTGAGTTTTTGCTACCAACAATTTATAAACAACCGTTTTAACATCGGTAGAAAAACGCTTGCATTCAGGAGTCGTCAGCGAAGGTAAGCGGTGAAAACGTGAAGTTCCTAGACGATTACTGACAATAATGAGTAATTTGAGGTTAAGTTTAAGTGGGTACCAGGTTTTTGCGTTAGAATTAAGGTAACCATCAATAAAGAACAGATGATGCTATTTTTAACTTTTTTGTCACATGTATTTCACTGTATGGGAAAAATTAATATTTGAATGTTATTTCAGTAACAAATTAAGCATGCTATTCAATTTCGTAAGAATTGACGAATTTGATACAACCGCTGGAAATGTGCACTACTTGGCGGAAAATTTTTAAAAATGTTTAAGACAAATTTTACCAAAAGTGTGACTCATGAAGAGGTGATCAAGGTTTAAGAGCATACATATATATTTTGTAAATAATCATATTTGTTCTTTTATGTGGCAAAATCCATTTTTCCCTAGAACATCTACATGGATATGTTACATGTATCAATTGACGATTGGTATGAAATATCACCAGATTAGAAAGCAAAAATTAAATTGTTTTTTTTTTCAAACTGATAGTTATTGTTAATTAAAAACATTATTCGAAATGTCGAACGAATGTGTCAAAACCTGTGAATTTGTACTATATACATACATATGTATATCCATAAAATATCAAAATTGAATTAATATACCTTTTTGAATGTGCCTCGTATGCTTTGTACACGTCATGGTTTTCATGTAACCTTGAAATTCGTCATTTACACAAAATCCGAATTTAAAGAAATTAATTTTGGTATTCATTCTTTAATAAGAAACCTTATTTCATTATTTATTTATTAAAATTGGTAATCAAAATCTTTATAATTTTATTAGGAATTATTTTAAATAAAGCATTTAAATTATTTCAGCTCATCATTTCACTTTAAATCTACATAGTTCTTTGTTTTAAATGTAGTAATATTTTTCAAGCATTAGATCATCATGATATTGCTACACAAAAATCTGTAGACGTAAGATTATTTTACCGCAATAATACAGTCATATTAGTGGTCAGTTTAAAAACATAATTTTTGATTGGTTAATTTTCTGAAAGCGCAGTGAATTGTGGGTGGCCGCTTTTGTTAGGTGAGCGCCACTTTCTAGAAAACAAAAGGGACTTTTTTCGAACCTTTGAGCAGTACGGCAATGTTTTAAACTTGGTTAAGAATTTTAGAAGAAAGAGTTGCCTTGGTTAATGTGAAAGCTTCAAATCATGGTTGTGCAATGTTCCTTTTATTTTAGTTGTTAATAATTTGGTAAAGAATTTATTGACTTATCCCGTTCTTGGGGGAACTGTTTTTGTGAAGCACGCTTCAGCACATCGTTCACCATCATTGGTTAAACGGAATTCCGTTTACGGAAATTATAAATGAAGTAAATCAAATTATAAAGGCAAGCTTTTCTAAGTATTCAAACCTAACATCATACAACCAGGCACCTAAGTGAATTTTTATGTTGCTTAATTAAAGTATGCCAGTATAACGTCTCGGATCGAGAGCGCTAGCCTACATAACGACTTCTAGTGTCGAAGCTGTATCAGCACACTTCTCAGTCTTAGAGCCAGAATTGGCGTTTACAATTTTTTATGTTGGTGCGTCAAACTGCCTAAGAACAAATAAATTTATGTATGTGTATATAAAATTCTTAGATATAAATAATGTGAATTAACGTTAATGTCAATTGGCTAGTTTTAACATCCCTTTTGGCTATGTTGTAAAAATAAAAAGACGGCAGGTTTACTAAAGCAAGTAAGGGCCATAACGAATACGTAACTTTCTCAAAAAATTTAAAGTAAGCATGTAAATTTACCAAATTTGCCGCAAATAGATACCTAAGTTAAGTTTTAATGCTAGGAATTTGTAAATCGACACGTGAGAATCGTCTAGCTGGAAACCAGATTAATACCCACTGGTTGATATTCAAAAATTAAGCAGCCGTTTTGGGCAAAACCGTTTTTGGAAAAGTTATGTAAACCCAAGACAAAAAAAATTAGCGTCATTTCCTGAGCCACGCGAACCGATACAGATATTATCAAGTTACAGTGTAAAATTTAAAGTAACCAAGTTCAAACAATTAAAGCCCCGGCGTAAAACTTCATCGTTACAAATTGAATTAGAGAATAAACAATCCACAGTTTGATTGTTACACTCACGATGGTGAAGGTAAATAATTATAACTCAACTCTGCGTGTGAAATAATAAAAAGTGTGGAAATCCATCACAGTAGAGAAAACATCTGCAAAAATACAGAAATATTGGTTCTCGATTTTAAATTAATTTCTTCCTATCCGTGAGTGATAAAGCGGGCGCAGTAAATTAAAAGTATGATTTTTAATTTTTAACAATTGCATTTATTTTATTTAACTAAACAAAGGTACCTAAGTTCTACCATACATTTATAAATATTTCATTCTAACCAGGCAGAAATATAAATCTTTATTTAGACTAAGCTATTTTAATCTTATTTTATATTTAGAGTAAAATAACTAAACAAACATTTTTACTGCATCCTGATTAATTTCACTTTTTTCACATTTATTCATTTATTGGACTTCTATTTTATTACATGTTATGTGTATATGTTTTAATTTTTATTCCATTTGAATAAATTGTTTTATGTGGACATTATTATTCGTTCGAGACAAAATAAAAGCTTGTACTTAACCAAACATTAACAGTAAAAGGTAAACAACCGTGCTTCGTCTTTAAAATTCCCAATCTATAGGGGTGTGCTACCGCAATATTGAAGTTTACATAGTGGATGATCTTTAATCCAAAATAAATAAAACCGCTCGATCAACAATCTAACTGATATCAAAATCAATTAAACCGTCGCGTCGCGACCACGAAACATGGCCACATGAGCTTGGACGTCCACTAAGTGCAAAAGTACCTGCCAAATGATTGAGAGAAATGAGTTGCAACACTTCTAATTGTTATTAACAGAGCACTAAAGGAAAAAATGAGTAAATTGGGCGCCGAAGTGAATTTTTTGCTGGAGATCTTATTTTTACAATTCCTATTGTTTCTCTTCACCGTATAGCACTGTAGAGATAGACGGATGTACATTCGAATACATGAAATAAATTCCATACGACGTTTTTCTCCACGTTTCCAGTGTCATGCCATAATTAAGTAAGCAACAAGATTTACGGAAGTGTTACTGAACTTTTGACAATTCGGTGATTTTCGAACACTTTCGGCAGATTTCGGAGGGATAAATCATACGCATCTCATTTAAAGATAACTTTATGTAAGCGTAAAACCACGTATAAGTTGGTGTGCATTTAAAAATTACCGTGTGTCGTGTCGTATTTCATATATTAGAGATAATGTTACACATGTCTGATGGAAATCTTGCCGCGTATTTTAAAATTCCCTTATCAGTATCTACATACGTTTGTCTAACCCAAGTAAATAAATTTATTTATATTCTTTCTTGATTAATTTTGAAATTAGGTAGTCTTTTCAAATTAAATTTGATAAAAAATTGTAAAATCTAATTTATAATAATAAAAGTCTTCGTTATTTTCGACAGTTTGTTATAAATGTGTTCGTTAAAAGCAATCGTAAAATGTACGTTAATAAATGTAAATCAGTTCGAGACTAGAGATTTTGTTCGTTATATCACAGGTTCGCTAGCTATAGCAGAGTTATACTGTATTTCATTTGATTGATAAATTTAACTGAGATATAACATCAAGGCACGACCGCCGCAATTTCATGATTATAAATGGCTTACGATTAGTTAAATTATCTTAGAGAAAATAAATTTATTTAATACCTGATATTGAATAATTGTTACTTTAAAATTAAATTTTTATTTTGCCAATGTTAACAAACACAGTAAAATAAATAAACTAAAATCTATAAAACGAAAACATTATTCACTGCGCTTTCTAATGCCTTTGTATCGTTGTTGCGATTCAAGCGAATCTCATTTCCAATTGAGCATACGCTTCTCGTTCTTGACTGTATATCAAAGTAAGAAATAAACCTAAAATGGTTCGAATTTTACAAACTATTCATTAGGGAAACGTATGTTTATTAAGTTGTCATTATATTAATTGTTCGAGGGCTATGTTAAAAACAGTACTTATTTGATTATAATTTCTAGAATATAATCGTTAGAATTTTTTAAATGTTTCGGTGGTCAAGCTATCTTAAAGATTCACCAGCATCCGATTTTCGGCATCCTACGATCCGAAATTATTCTTTTTAATAGAATGATTTAATAATATTTCGCAGGCAAATTATACCTTCCCAAATTTTAAATAATGCCCGACGTCGGATAATGTTTTTCTGATGCCGTGAGCATTTTAACCTCACTTTTTAAATTCAATTGCACCGTTAAAGTGTATTGTCGTAATTCACTTCCATTTAATTTTTTAGCATTAAAATGCTGACGGATCAGAAAAAACTTTTTTCAATATTATCCAATGTCTTACGTTAGTCAAAATTTCGGAAGATATTGTTTGCCTCTGCAATATTATTAAATCAGTCGACTAATAGAAATAACTTCGGATCGTCGAATGTCGGAAATCGGACCCATGTGAATTCAGCTTAGCTTGTTTGAACAAGCGCACGTTATTTTATAACACCGTGTATATATTGTTAACTTATTATTATTATTATTGTTCATAAATTACTGCGATGAAACGTGTTGAACATTTTTCAACGAGAACTTTTAAATTTTAAACGCTGCCCATTATACATATGACGTAGGTATACATTTAATCAACAGTATTTAAATAATTTAAAATACATTTTGTTTTTGGGCGTCATTGATTATTTATTCATTAAATCGACAAATGGATCTTATTTTAAAATTTAAAAGTGTAATCGTGTGCCAAAGAATTTAAAGTTGATTTTCTTCAGCTGTTTTATATGTAAATAAAGTTATGTAATTTTTGTGTATGTAATCAACACATTTTCTTTGTAGTTATTGATTAAACTGAATTTAGAATAATGTAAAATAAATGTTTGTCCAAAAAATAAATAAAATTCTCTTTCATTGCTGTAAATTATTTTTGTAAAAAAATATGAATGAATGTATCTTTTTAATCAATACTAAAAATATGCATAGGAAGGAATAAAACAAAAAAACATACTCTTAGATGCTAAATATTTAAATATATATAATTTATCATGTCAAGTTATAAATTTAATTAAGAATTAAATAGGTGAAATTTAAAATTTGTTTTTAATTGTTAAAAAATTACCATAATGACATTGGTGGAAATCTACCGTCAATAAAACATTTAAATTAGTGTTAAAAGTTCAAATAGCATTCTTCTCAATTAACATTTCCCGATTTTTTTTGTATATCTAATTTATTAGATTAATTATTTTAATCAAGGAATCCTTGTGCCCTTCCATCTAAACTACTTTTGTGTTTTATTAATTATATTTCAAAAATTGTTTCGAAGGATTAAAAAATCAGAAATTTATGGCCCTTTTAGCCATTGTATCACAATATTGATGTATTTATCGATTTATTATTAAATGTATCACATATTTTCTTTTTCTTAATGATATTTTGATCATTTATGCCATAGATGACCTTGACTTCACTATGATTATCATTTGAAAGCCTGTTGCTTTATCGAACATAGGCAATTTGCAACACTTCGTGGATTTCAAAGCCACATAAGTCAAGAAAACAATCTTAGATCGTCTGCCCAAAACATGTATGAAAGAGTGAGATTTAAAGAGAAAATGTTGGGGTTTTTTCGGCCGCATGGCTTTGGAGAATCCAGCTGCAGTACACAAATAAAATGTGTAGAGAAGTTGTGGAAAGTCGGAGGATCAAAATATCAACTATGTGAAAGTGGGAATCTATCCAAGATTCTTCAATTATGTATATAAATGATGGAGTTGTAGTTAAAAGAGTAAAATCTGATTGTAAATTCTTTGTTTCTATAGCAAAATACTTATATTTCCTAGTATCACATATTTATTGAAAACAATCAAATCCATCCCTTTTAAAAATGTACCTATGGTGTATGTTCATTCAAATTCAAATTCGTGCACTTTGCTCTTTCAATATAGAACATGTAAAATATATTTAGTGTAAAAATCAATGTATAGTAATAAAACTAAACATAAATAATTTTTTTTCAGCTAATGAAAATAGGAAAAATGTGTTTAGGAGACAAGTTATTCACAATAGCCATGAAGGCAACTTTTTATGGACACTTTGTAGCTGGAGAAGATCAATATAAAATTAGACCGACTTTAGAGAGGTTAAGATCATTTGGTGTGAAACCGATTCTCGATTACTCAGTTGAAGAAGATATAAGCCAAGAAGAAGCAGAAAAACGTGAAGTCGAGTGGGTATTGTAGCTTGTGTATATACATTTGTAATTTAAACATTGAATACTTTTAGAGCTTCAGTTCCTGAAGGGGGTGATAAACAAGAAAAAGGTTCACTAAAGCAGTATCATGTAGCAAAACCATTCGCTGATCGTCGTTATAAAGTTAGCTCCGCCCGCACTTATTTTTATATTAACGAAGCTCAATGCGAACGAAATATGGAAATATTCATTCGATGCCTAGAAGCCGTTGCAGGTTAGTTTATGGGAAATACCTAATCTCAGTTACTCGCTTCTATTTCTAAAAATGCATAAAAGGTTTGTGTAGTGTTCATCATCTCAATGAAATTTAATAACGTTACTAATTCATTTGTGTTTTGTGTGTGTTTTCAGATTATGATAGGCACGGTAGAAAAAAGTCTTTGGATCGTAAGTTTCTCAGGCCCCACTGTAATTAGTATACAAATTTATGTTGTGTATCCTTTCTTTTGTTTCTTGGCTTGTCATTTTTTTCTGTATACTTTGACACCTTTTGGGATTCTATTAGTTTTAGAATTTGTATACAGGGTGTCCCAAAAATAGCCTGCATCACGAAAAGTGTGAATACTTTGACCTGTAGAGCATTTTTTCAAAAACAATTTTTTAATTTTGAAAATTTAAATGATATGATTTGCTCTAAATACAATCCCGTACAAAATAAATGGAAGTATGAATTGAAGGATAGTAAAAACGTACTACTATAATTCAATACCAATATTTGATTAGGATATGTTTATAGTAATTTGATCTATAAAAGTTCTTTGGCCTTGTTTACTTTTTTGAAATAAAACAATTTTAAGTGGGCTGTTACAATTTAATATTTAATTTTTAAACATATTGGTTGTTTCGTTGCTTGCTACCAAAATTATTTGCTAAAAACACGAGATTCTAAATTGTTTTATCTTAAATGTCAGTTATGAAATTAATACAATTGATGTTCTTTTAAAATGTGTAGTGTGTTCAATGGAGATATCTTAAAACAAAATAACCTATGAGGACTGGTAATAATATTATTCCCTAAAAATTACAAAAAAAGCAACTGGAAAATACATTGCTTTGCAAAAATGATTTTTAAATTTTTCTCTTACCTGTTGGATTCGTGTACCAGAGATTGAGAAGTATTGTTCTAAAATATGTCAGGTAAAGTAACAAAATTCTTTTAACTTTATTTTCTGGAATAAATATTTTTAGAAACAAATGTATGTTCCATAATTCAAGACATATCGATGAGTAATACACATCAAGGGCTAGGACTTGATACTACAATTGTTAATATTTCGGAAAACTATACATTTTTGAAAAAAATTCATAAGCAAATTTTGTTCTACAGGGTACCCACAATTTTCACGGTGACAGTTATTTTTGGGACACCTTTGTATAAGAAATCCTTTTTAGTTTCTTATTTTTCTTTTCATCAAGTGCCCTGTATGTTGTTTTATTAGATAAACATTTTAATATATTATAATGGTTTTATTTGTTTTTATTTTGCGCTTGTAATGAGAGACTATAATAATTTAATACATTGTATACATATATAGAATGTCATTTCTACATATAGTAAGCTTATAATAATATACTAACAACAAATATCCACCCTGTTTCATATATTAATTTCATTATTTTAAGTGCATATTGTACTCAGCTATATACAATGTGTTTATACTAAGAATTTCTATGTAATGATCGTAAATATAAACAAAGTAACATATTCAGGTGTCCATTAAGTGTAGGATCCTTGTATAAAAATATTTCTAAATATCATTAATTTATACATAATACAACACTTAACTATAATGAGATGTAAATGTTTTTTACTTTTCTTTTTTTTGGTTTTGAATGTTCTTATTAAGTATAAGGCTTAATTAACGTTAACATGATGGTATTTTACATTCTGTTTGTGAACATATTCATACACTTCAGTGATTACGTGACATAGACATGACTGCATTTATATGAACAATAAATCTTATTCTTACTCTTACTAATTTTTGCAGTAACGGCTTAATTATTGCATATTTTTGTGACTGTGTAAATTGAGCTTAGAGGTTTTTGAAGATTGGAAGTACATATACATTACACATTTATAAAACACAAAAAGTGTATCCGATGATTTATTTCTTTTATTTTGGATAAGTCATTGTTCAGTGCAGTCTCGTGGTTCGTGTTGTACTGTATTTCTATACCTTTGTTGTATTTGAAGTAACATTTGCAGATAAAGTTGCATAGGAGTATTTATATAAATAAAGCACCTATATTTAGATATCCCAGTAGAAAAGGTAGCATTTACTGTAAATACTGGAGAATTCAAAAATGAAGAAAGCAGCTTTATTCTATTGTCAAAGATATTTAATTTAACTATAATCAAGAAACGAGCAATTTTTATTACATTATATCGCGTTAGCTATAATAATTTATTTACCGATCAGTTTTATCTTGTAATCAATAAATAATTGTTGAGATTGTTAAACATTTATAAATGTTGTTCTATTTATTTTTTGTATTTGTGTTTTCAGATTGATTAAAATATTGATTGTAAACTATTAGGGCTGTTTTCTAATATAGAAGCTTTATTGAGTATTTAAAATATAGAATTTCAGATAAAAATTACTAGTTCTTTTATGCCACTGGTGTCCACACCTGCACAAATTTGATAATGACCTATATGTACTTATCATTTTGAAAAATTTCTAATAGCTCTAATGAATGATTAAAAAGATTTATAATTACAATAGTTATTTTTAATACACCCCATATTTTAGGCCTGAGATTGACTTTTTACAGAATGAGGCGTAAGCCAAGTTCAGTAATTCAGATCATATAAGTATTGAACAAAATTTTTTGTGTATGTTTAAGTATATTTAAAAATAACACTAATTTACTGTAAATTTTGAGGTTAATTGTGACTGTTGTCAAATTAGGTATATAAACGGAAAAGTTTATATTTATCACTTTTTTGGTTATGTATTTTAAAAAACAAATACAATTTGTGTAATTTGGAAACAGGTAAATTACAAAATTGCGAGTCCTGTTAATCTATTTCATAAATAAGCAAACCTTTTTCCTTTTCATATTTTTGTGTAAGTTTTAAATACAATAATACCATGAGCTATATGAATTTGTTTTCAGCTCCTCTCTCAACCCTTTTTATCTAAGTGAAGTGGTACTGTTATAAAGCCAATAGTAAAGTTACATATTATGTCGGCAAAATGAAATCAATCTGACTGTTTAAAATCTAACAAGAAAAGAAAAGCTTTTAACTTTCAAATCGAAACAGTACGCTATAACTACACTTACAACTTTGAGATTATTTCATCTGTTTTTTTGCAATTAAAGAAAACTGTTTTATATGCGCAATGCCTTAATGTATCAGAAATAAGCAGGGCTGAAGTTTTTCAGAAGAAAAATTAAACTAAGCATTCCAGGTCTTCTGGAAAGAGTTCTTTGGAATAGATATTTAATTTACATTTTACATTCATGTTGAACTATCGCCGAGATTTCTTGAATCAGGTTTAACGCTGAATCACGGGTCAAAGAATTTTAAAGGATGAAGTCGACAGGAAGAAGAACAAAAATATAAGGGCTATAAATAGATAAACTTCAAAGTTCTAATTTAATTAATAAAAACTGAATATATGCTATAGTCTGAATTCAAGTTATTTTGTAGTGACTAAGGGTACGAATTGATTAAGCGCAGCAGCCACACATGCCAAGTTCGACCGTGACAAACCTGTTCATTTGCCGTGCTAGCCAATTTTTGGCACCACGTTTGATTAAGTGCAGCCGACGATCCAGCCGATGTGACGATCAGTTTAGTTTTTGCTACCCAGCGACAAACACGTCTCAACTGCACATGAGCACCGCCTTTGCCGGTTGTCTAAAAACCGACCGAAATCGACTCGCATTGAGCCATGTTCGAGCACAGCAAGGTCGAGTGGGCTCCTGCAGCAACACGGTATCAACCACGCGCACGCCAATGTTTGCGGATTTGCTGCGCTTAATCGATACACACCTTAATACATACGAATATGGAGTACTGTAGCAACTGAGGCATAGCTGCATGCCCCAATCTATGGGTGCAAGTTTATCCAGTAATGGCAAGATGATATTTCAAAGTATAATAATGCAACGTTAGTTAAAAAATTACTTTAAAAACTGATTATACAGGAAATATGTACTCATGTAGCAGATTGAGCAGAATTACGTCCATACATAATTTTTCAAATAAATTAACAAAATATATGACATTCACCAAGACATTCTACAGAACACAATGGATCATGTATTTGTTATAATGGAAAATGGCAGCAGGTTTCATTCCATGCTCGTTAAGATATATAAAATGTCTTGCATGTTTTTGCGTTTTCTTGCAAGTATATTATTCGGATATGCAGATATAGTCTCACCTTTTAGATTTTTGTAAAGACAACTTTAGGATTACTTCTTCTTTTGGAATTTAGAGTTCCCGCAAAGGCTTAACTGACGACTCGATTCAAATGAATTGTAAAAATTGTCCATGTAAATGGAATGTAATCACTATTGTCATCTAAAGTTCCTTATATATCAATGATTTTAAGATTAAACCACATGTACAACTTTATGCCATATTTATAAAGTTTATTTTTTATATACTGGCAAAAAATTAGTTGCGTATGCCATAACACCATCAACTCGTCAAGTGATAATTCTCTATCAGGAGAATAAATGGAAGACATTTTATTAATAAAAAAATCTATAACAGGTTTGATTTTTTAATGCAACTGGTATGTGGTTTTTCTTCTTGATCTGGATTTCTAGAAAAATATAAGCATCACATTATCAATAACAAGCGCTAATGGCTAATATGATGAGAAAAACTTTTTCTAACAGTCTTGGAGATGGTTCAGCTTTACTGTACCTGTATGCAGTATTAGTGCCACAAACTTCAGCATTTCCTCGCAGGTAACCGGCTTCCATCATGTTATTCTTAATTTTTCAGATACCTCTTACTAAAAAACTAAATCTAATAAAACCAATAAACCTAAGAAGTTGAAACTTTTACCTTGATCATCACCATCTGTATCCTCCTCTCCTGATTCGGAATCACTCTGTGCTAAAGCACAATTTGAATTGCTGATACAATCCAAATCATTAGCAGTACAAAGTACTACAAGGTTCCTCTTCTGCCAGAATTTTTGGATTTTTAAGTGCTAAGCTGTATTTCTTAGGGTTAGAAGGACCCGCATCTCAATGGAAACTGCAAAAAATTTCAGTCGCAGGTTTTAAGTAACATGCTAACAAACACATGATTTGCTTCAGTACTGGCTGCATACTAATGCCTTGAATAATAAAAGACATGCAGTGCCAATTGAGCCATGTTAAAAAACAGCAAATTAAAGTAAGTTCAGCTTTAGACAAAACTTGATTTTTAACAGTAATAAATTCTGTTGAAAGAAAATCACTTAAATAATACCAGAAATATTTGTTATTGTTTCAGCAATGGTATCGTCAAATTCCTTGTCTCCTTTATGAAAGCTAAATTGTTGTTCGAATTTTCTTCCTTATTATTTTTTAAAGAATTCTCAGTAACACTAGGATTTTTTGAACGGTTGATCTTTTCATTAATTGCTACCACGAGTTTTTCGTACCATTCTAATACCTACAGGTTTTGCATAATAAACATGGGTCAAAAAATAACTGGTATGTTATGATTTCTTATAAAAGGCAGTAGCCACATCTGGAGACATTATCTGCACTTGTGGTTCTTTTACATAAACAAAGCACACTTGCCAAACCGGAACTTATTTTTGAATGTAGTCTTCAACATCAAAAATATTCTTCTTATTTTTTGCATTAATAATAATAATAATAATAAATACAATTGAAAAATCATCCCTTGCATAGAATTTTAATATTTTTTTATAATTTTGTATGTCAAGACAATATTCAACAACAAAAGAAAATATTTACTAGGTAATGGATCAATTTACTGCAATTTGCTGGCATGAAAATCAAGCAACAAAAACATATACAAAACTTTTTGGCACAGTCTTATAGTGCTAAATAAGAATAAATGCATTTTATTTTATTCGGTAGATTTAAATAGGTGTCAGTTGCTAGTACTTGCGCACAAAACTCCAGATATCATCTTTTCGACATCACAACAACAACATATTTAACGTACAAAGTGCAGTGCACAGTGTGATGTTTTGAATTTTCAAGTTCAATGTTTTAAATGAGTTTTGTTTGAAAGCAAGTTTAGCATTTTTCTTGAAACATTTTAGACTGTATTGGTGTAAAAATTTAAAGAAATTAAATTAAAGTTCGCGAATTGTTTAAAATAATTTGATTGTACTCAATCACATATTTTAAAAATGTAAATTTTATTCATTTGTACCATTAACGTAGTTTTTTTCAAACGCATTTTCATCAAGATACATAAAAATATGGTTTTTGTTGACCCTTCATTAAATAAATAGGGTTTTTACACAAATGTTGGTGACTTACAAATATGTTACAGTACAAGGCATTCGGGAATTAAAAATTTCAACGGCGAGAATGATTTTTTCACAAAGTAAGATGGTACAACTATTAAGTGACTGGAAGAAAGTAATTTTCTACTATTTGCATATACAGGGTGTCCCAAAAATAATCGTCATCACGAAAATTGTGGCCACTTTATGACATGTAAAGCAAAATTTTATTCAAAAATATAGTTTTAAAATTTTAATAATTATAGTATTAAGTTCAACCCTGGTGTGCGTACTGCGCTGAATAATAACATCGTTGCCCTTGATGTGTATTACTCATCGGTATATCTTGGGAACATGTTTGTTTTTAAAAATGTTTATTCTAGGAAATATAGTTAAAAGAATTTTATATTACTTTACCTGACATTTTAAAACAGTGTTTCTCAAGCTCCAGTTCATATATCTAACAGACAAGTGAAAAACTTTTTGCAAAGCAAAATAAATAAATATAAATTGTATTTTCCAGTTGTTCTTTTTTTTGTAATAGTAATTTTTAGAGAATAATATTGTTATGTTCCACGTAAAAAGAATTGAATATTTGTATTTGTACATGTTACAAATTTTAAAAGAAAGTGAATTGTGTTAATTTTTATCTGACATTTAAGATAAGCAATTCAAAATCTTGTATTTTTAATAAATAATTTTGGTAACATGTAGCATGAAACCATAAGAAATTAAATATCAAAGTGTAACAACCTACTTAAAGCTGTTTTAAGTTATTTCAAAGAAAGTAAACAAGACCAAAGAACTTTTACAGCTCAACATACTACAAATGTGTCCTAAACAAATATTATGTGTTCTAATAAGCAGTATTAAATTACAATAGTAGATTTTTACTATAGTTGAATTCATAATTCTGTTTATTTAGTAGACAGGATTGTATTTAGAGCAAATTATATCATTTAAATTTTGAAAATTTAAGTCGTTTTTGATAAAAAATTATTAGAAAATTTTGCTCTACATGTTATAAAGTATCCACAGTTTTCATGATTTTGGTTGTTTTGGAACACCCTGTACAATTTTTTGAAGTAAATGGTAAATTGCTCTTTAATTCTATTATTTTAAAATCATCACTAATAATATTTACATATTTATCCAGGTACTTGATTTTAATGATATGTGTCTTTGTTTGAATCCAATTGACTAAGAATTATAAAATGATATTTCTTTTTTAATGATAATATTTGAATATCAATCAATTTCCAATTGTGGTAGCCTGGGAATTTACATTTAGTGGTTAAAATAAGATTTCAGTCATGTAAATCAATGTTCTAATGACTGAATCTAATATTAACAAGTAGATAATAGTACACTAAAAAACAAATTTCCTAAGACATGTTTTTATCACAGAGTTCAAGTTTAGAAAACGAATCTCATTGAGGCAAGTTTTCTATAGAACGAGTGCGTTAAAACATCTTATGAAACGAGTTTTTTAATACTATTTTATTTATTTGCATGTGTATAGTTAGAAATTTAGGAAAAAATGAATTCTGTTAATTATAATTAATTTAGGGAATTTTGTGTTAGTCGGTAACACTGACATTTTGTCATTTGAATATGAAGGTTTTGTTAATTTTCTATTTAATTTTGATGTTTAATAAGGTTAATTTTATCCACTTTTTAATATATGGTCATTGTTAAAAAGAAGTCCAGAAGTTTGGAGTGAAGCAAGAAATGTGCTTATTTGCTTTAAAGAGTGTGAAACAAATTGTACAAGGATTTGTCGCAGCTTCATATTTGCTAATTATCTGTTTTACGGACATGCAATAGTCTTTTTTTGTTCAGTTCATGAATTTTTATAGATTCATCTATGTGATCACTTGCTGGCCAATTGTTGTGAGCATTGTATTCTGAAGATTCTATATTGTCTCAAAATTTGATACTGCTGGCCTGTGACAAGAGTCACACAGGTATTAACACGTTTTTCTCTCTGATAAATCGATTGTTACTCAAAACTTATTTTAACTTCTAGGAATTGTCAACAAGGTTTTTACAAGGCAACACGACTGTTCAAACATATGACACTATTAATGTTCACATTTAAAACATGATTTATTTGATATTTTATATTATCCCATGTAATAATATAAGAAGACCATAATATGATTCATTCATATTAACTAAACATATTTGATGATGTTTGTCTGAAGATCCATTAGAACTATACTAGTAAATTAAAGTAATATTACAAGAATTCTACATTAAATGGACACCATGTATATATAATTTTGTTTGATAAACAAACCTACTCATTATTTTCATGTAATTCTGTGCATGTGCTTTTGTATTTATAATTTTCTTTACTGATCATTTAATTTAGGAACTCGGAGATTGTATAGGGTGCTCATTAAATAATTGCTTATTATTGCTACAAATGAAAAATATTATTATTTATTTCATTTAATTTGTTAAATTTATACCAGAATGTTTGTTTTTATATTTAAATTTGAGATCAATAATTTTATCAAGCAGAAATATTAATTAGATTCTATTATAGATCTATTCTCAGATTAAAAGTTGGGGCTGATATCTATAAATTACATAGTCAAATTAAATATGGCAAACAATTTTTTACCTTAAGATTGTTACAACAATCACGATTTAAAAGTCAATTTCTTTAAAAGTATGCATTGAGCAGGAGTTTTCAAAACAGGTTAGAAATCAACTTATGCCAGCCCATTTATGTGGACCACTAATGAATTAAAAATATTTGAGTACCAAACTGCAGCGGTGGTATTAACAGAACTTCATGTTCCACTTGGAAACAAAAATATCCTTTTGGCAGCAATTGGAAGCCATTATTATTTAAAGTATTGATTTTTCCGTTATTGGAAATATTCCTTCTATGGTTAGGTAATTTCATGATATATTTGCAAAATTGCAAAACTGAGATGACACTTGAACAAGTTTGGGACCCTTACTTAGAGCATACTAAAACATTTTGTAACAAAAAATATTTAGATCAGTTTCAGAACTTCAAACAAAATTGCTTTGTAGAACTTGAGTTAGCTATGCTGGAGATGAAGGGCTTATTGCCAATTGTTTCAAAGCCTTAGACTGTTTGAATGTAATGTTGTAAATTGATGAATAAAAATTTTAATTCATATTAACGATTTAGTTAAAAGTTTAATACAGAGGATTTAGGTATTTAAACTTCAAAAATGCAGTATATAATTTAAAATAAAATCGTTAAGTTTTGTCTTTTACTTTTCAATGGTTTTTGACTTTTAAATCTGTTTATATGAATATTGTGGCTGGTCACATTGGTTAACAGACAGTAAATGAAGGTACATACCTGATTTTATGTGCAATTATCATTTTATTACAATTTGTAAAATATTCTGGTATATACAGGGTAACTTTTTTTTTCATAACTTGTACAGTTTTTAGACAAAATCGATATCAAATCTTGACACGAACAATTTAGAAAAATTGGTTTTTTGAAATTCAAAGACAGCTCAGCTCATAACTTTTAAACTGCAATGTTCTTAGAAAGATATTTCAATTCTCTATGCACTTGTTTTAAAAATTGAAAATCTAGTTATCTATTCTCTAGTTATAAGCATTGTTAATAAACAGATTAAAATACAAAATAAAACCCAGTCAAATTGAAATAATTCCTAACACCTGAAATAATTTGCAAGGATATCATCTTGAAATTTCTCGGCATTATTTTATTTTGCATTAGTTGCAAGGTAAGCGCCAAATGTTTCTGGCCTGAGTATATTCTGGCACCTCTATTTATTAAATATATGTAAAAGTTATAGCAGCTTATTTACCTCAATCAAGTAGCAAGAGTCATTCGAGGTGGTTGTGCTGTATTATTTTTCAGAATGTTAAAAATCAAATACCAAGGCATAATTAAATTTCTAACTAAAGAAGGTCCTAGTTCTAGTGAAATTAAACATTATTTGGATAGTGTATAGACTGCATCTTGGCCTTCATTATTCATCATTAAGGAATGGGCAAAACAATTCTGTTTGGGTCAAGAAAACATTGAAGAAGAAACATGTATCGGTCGGTCACTTGAAGTGCTTACAAAACAAAACATCGCCTTCATTGAGCATGCAGTGCTGCAAGATAGGCATTTGAAAGTCAAAGAATTATCAGCCAAGTGTATGTGGGATTTCCCATACAATTTGATGAATTCTACCTTTGTATAAATAAAGTTTGCTAGATAGATACCCTGATTTTTGTTGGCAGTGCAAAAACAAGAATGCGTGATCTGTTCTAAGTAGTTTTTAGAGCTTTCTCAGGAGAAGCAATTGTTACGTGATGAAACTGTGATCCTATATTATGATCCTCTAGCCAAAAGGGTGTCCATGGAATGGTGTACACCAGACAAAAACAGGCCAAGGAAGGCAAAAAGGTGACTCATTCGACCAAGAAGCCATTTTTGAACATTTTACAACTCCAGACTATTTTTTAAGGGATTGAAACGCTAATTTCACAATATAATGTGAAAAATAATAGTATTGTTTTATAATCTTATCTCATGTATCAGATTCGATGACATTTTCCAACATATTAAAAGATTACAATTTCCTTTGAAATTAATGTTAATTTTTATTGACTGGACCCTTATATCTCAATTTCTTGGAAAGCATCACCAGACCTGAAATAACTCACAATGTGAAATAATGCTCAGGAATTTCATAGATGTATAATCTTTTAACATGATAAAGCACTTGTAAATTATTTCAAATGACACTCAACAAGACACTCCATCAAATTAAAAAAATTTAAGTTGATTGTGCCTCTAGTGCTATCCTCGAGTTTTCAAGAATTAGTTTATCTAAAAAATGACCTTGATTTTGTTTGAAGCCGGAACTCAATTTGTTCAAGTTATGAGGCGAAAGGGCGCACTATGTAATAATTTAGCAATGATAAGCAATAGTATTCTAAATAAAATTTCATTGATAATTTTTAGTCTAAGTAGTGCATGTTCTTAACTGATATTTCTTAAATGCAATAGACTTTCCGACAGCATTGCCAGTAAAAACTGATATTTTTGTTGTCCTTAATGACATGCAATTAAATAAATAAATGAAAGTGAACATTACATCACTGTGAGATAACTTAGTTTGAATTAAGAAATGTTAGGGTGTAAACACAAATTAGTTTATAAGTAAAATACTGCAAATTTAATTGTCATTTTCAACTGCAGGAACAACAATTATCAAGATTTGACAATTTAGTTTTCAAATACAGAAGGAATGATTCACTCTTTTTTTTATTGCGCTGCATATTTAGATATATAAATTCATTCCAAAGTTACATGGTATATAAAATGTAAGGGAATCTCTTTAATAATACAGAGTATTTTGTGAAATACAGAGGATTATTTAACATATTGTAACGAAATTAGTTAATTGTTTTAAAATGTTTATTTATATTCACTAATAATAGGATGATTTATATACTCTTATTTATTTAAATATTTATTTCACAATGCACTAACAACAAACGTTTATATTTCTATTTATGTCTATTTATATTTAGGTTTATGTATATCAGCAACTATTAGAACAAGATTCTTATTAAAAACTAAACTAAGGGAATTTAATCTGCTGTTTATATAGAAAAGATAAATTCTAGAATATCATGGAATAGTAAAGAATAAGAAATTAGTCCTAACAATGATGTAATAAATTGCAATGCTATGACTGATTGCTGACTTAATTAAATTGACAAATATCGGTTATCGCAATGAGTCATTGCGTCATCTATTTTATTATAAGAAACATATGCTAGATGGTTCTAGAGTTTTCCAATAGGTTTTTATTGTTTATAATTTTCAATACAATATGTATACATGGGACCTTAGTAAATACAAATTTGTAAATAGTTTCAATCTAATTCATAAAAATATTTTTATAATTTTGTCCTTAAAATTATGGATTGTAATTAAAACAACAATAATAATTCTGATGTGTTTATAAAAGATCGGATCACCTTTCTTGCATCATATCCAAGTCTATTTATATTGTCCTTTTCTGTAGTTTAATGTTGATTCATATTCACGGAGTCTTTAGTAGTTAAAAAATTGTAAAAGCTGTTCACAAAATTCAATATAATTAATGCAGATATTTTATTTTATAAATGTACATAAATTAACTAATAGGTGGAATATTTATTAACAAAGTAATTGTTTACGTTCATGAAATGATTTGATTTCCAGATGTTGATATCAAATTAAAAACCCGCAATTAAACTCATCTTCCCATTTTGATTATAGATGAAAATGTAATAGAAATGACTTACAAATAATTTACTCATTCTCAAATCCCACATGACAATAATGCTAATTTATATACAAGACTATGATAAAGTTCCGCAACAAGCCCATAATTTTGTTATATGACGTTTTTTTGAAAAATCCTTGAACACGTCAATTTTGTTTTCTAAAAACACTTCCGAACGAAAAAAAAATTTTTCGATTGTTTTGTGTTTTTGAGGAATGGCGTCATTAATTTTTTTAAATAGCAACCCTCATTTTTTTTCATGGATTTTGATAGACGTTCTCACCCGCTACACGATGACATAAACATTTTAGTACCTTACAT
>JAHWXV010618289.1:0-10461 GCA_024586415.1 Phrixothrix hirtus | reverse complement strand
ACCAAACTACTAAAACCTTTTAATTAGCTTAAATTATAAGCGTAACAGCGATTTAAAATTCTAAATTGCATACACTGCCAATTAGGTAACAAACAGTATCCTCTTTCAAATGCAATCTTTTTCAAATAAAAACCATATTTCGAACAAGGTTATTTTATTTCCACTAAATAACTAATAATTAAATAACGAGAAAAATCAAAGAATAAAATACGATCTTATAACAATTGTTAGAAATGTCTTCCATTTCGATGACACACTCTCGAGCTCTTTTTGCCATAGAAGTTAGAACTCTTTCAAAGATTTCTTCTGATCCCCTTATCTCATCGGAGAAGTGTTATATCCTATTTTAAAGATTTTCAATTGTATCAATGGGAACTTCGTACGCTTAAGATTTTAAATGCCCCCAAAGATGGAAGTCCAATGGATTAAGTTCCGGTGATCGGTGTAGCCAAGGAATTGAAGAGTCAGATCCTCTACCGATCTATCGCCTTGAGTAATTTTTTGAAAGTCACTGTGTTACAGCACGAGCATAATGTGGTGGAGCTCCATCGTGAAGATACCACATATCTTGTCTAATTCGAAGAGCTAAATCTTTTACCATTTCTGGTAAAGTATTTAAAAAGTTTAGATAATTTTCTGCATTTAACCGGGTAGATAGAGATACAATACTTAGTAAATGGTCATCAACAATATCAGCTTAAATGTTCGGATAAAATACGTATTAATGGTTTTTTTCAATTACAACATACGGATCTTCTTGGGCCTATAAATGCATTTTATGATGATTGAAAATCTCATCTGTTGTAAAGGTAGCAAAGACCATTTTAGTTAATTACATATTCAACTCATTTAGCATTCTACCAAGCGTAAAACATATTTCCGCTTAAGAAAATCTTGTAACTCCAGTAAACGTTGTACTCTTAGATAGTGAAATGGTATAAAAGGTTGTTCTTTCAACAGTTTAAAAACCATCTGCTGGGAAACGTTTACCCTATTAGCAATCCTTCTTATGCTATCATAGAGATGATAATGAACCCAATTTAAAATGCCCTCTTCAGTTTCAGAAGAATATTTTTCCACGGCCACAGTTAATCGTGTCTTTGTTAAAAGTACCTCATTCACGGAGCCACTGTATTAATGCTAAAATGTTCTCCTTTTAAGCTTTACAGGATTTAAAAGGTTCTCTGTATGCCATCTTGTTACTGCAAATGCGTTCCCACCACACTCACCAAGTATTAAAATACTGATTCACATTGCAACAGAAATATTACAAATTAAAACCAAAATCATAAGTTTTGGCACTAAGTATTTAATTGGCTTATCAAAACTTGTTCTACTTGTGCAATTGTTTGATTATATGACGTACAAAGTTAACTATGTTTTAAAATTTGTTTGTAATTTTATTGGAAACACCGTTTCATTTCGGCATCTCGTTTAATTTTAAGTGTATTACTTTGTAAATAACTAAGAATTATAAAGCTCATTATAAATCAATACAAAGGTGATCACCAGAATTACAACCCTAAATTCACTACCTATACAAAAATACAAGTATAGAACTTGCTTAACTATATGAAAATGAATGTCAAAGTCATAACGGTTAATTCTCTGAAATCTTATCGTCTTTGTTATTGCAGGTTATAAATAGTAAGATATAATGTTCGAATATTTAACCCTTTCATGGGTGACGGTACATTTAAGTCAGAAAATGTTAAGCGTTTCTATAACTACATTTATAAGTGCACGTAGGTGTGCAAAAAAGAACCAATTCCAAAAAGTTAGATTTGAGAAAAACAAACTTTGAAGTTTGAAAACGTTTACTTATAATATACTACACCAAATATTTTATCTTCTCTAAAATTAAACTTTTGATTGAATAGAATCATTCTAAACAGTAAACCTTTTAAAATTTACAAATATGGTCATTATCTTATGCTAATTTTGAATAAAACATCCATTAACATAAACACAAACTTAGATTTTTAGATAATATCTAATTAGCGCGTGCCATACTCAAGTAATATGTATTTTAGTGTATTACTAGTTAAGTTACGCAGAGTATAACAAAGTTTTAAACGTTAACTGTGTTTTTTACTTTCTCTAAAGTATTTTTTTCGTCCAAAATTTTCGATGTCGCAATTTTAGCGGAAATATATGTTTTCGGGTCCCTTGGGTCTGAAAATCATGTTTTTAAAAATTGGTCTGTGTGTATGTGTGTGTGTGTGTGTGTGTGTGTGTGTGTGTGTGTATGTGTGTCTGTCTGTCTCTTTCTCTCTCTATCTCTTTCTCTCTCTCTCTCTCTCTCTCTCTCTCTCTGTGTGTGTGTGTGTGTGTGTGTGTGAACAAAATATCTCGAAAACGAAAAGTCATAGATAAACGAAATTTTATATTTGAGATTATATCAGTCCTCGCACGCGACTGCAACAATTTAACTTATATCCAATAACCAAAAGTGCCACTTTACTCATGTCATTTTTTAGTTTTTCGCAGTTTTCTCGAAATCAGCTATAATGATTTTTTTCAATTTTATTGTATTTCTTAGACATTTAACGCCCTTTATTATAATTAAGACAATTTCTCAGAAAAATGGCCACTAAACGAGTAACCGGAAGTAGTCTTGCCATTAACTGCAAATAAAATAACTATGAAACTGAAAGTCCTAAATAAATGAAAATTTGTGTTTGAGATCCTAACTACCTTCGTATACTAAATCAAGAATTTTGTTAAAATCGAATAACCGGAAATATAACTTCATTTCTGTTATTCTTAGTTATTTTCCAAATTTTTCATTTTGCGCAATTTTCTGGAAATCGTCTGTAACGATTTCTTTAAAAATTATTAAATTTCTTAGATATTTAATGGCCTTCCATAAAGTTTAAGGTGTTTCTCAGAAATTTATTTGTAAATTGAGTAACCGGAAGTACCTTCACCGTTAACTGAAAATAAATAACTATGAAACTAAAAGTCGTAGCAGAATGAAAATTTACATAGGTGACCATAACTACATTGATATACCAAATCAAGAATTTGGTTAAAATCGAATAACCGGAAGTTTCATTTTATTTCTGTCATTTTTAGATATTTTCCGTATTTGCGTTTTTCACGATTTCTTTGAAATCGGCTGTAACGAGTTTTTTAAAAATTAGTATACTTATTAGCTACTTCATTGCGTTTTATATGAATTAAGCTGTATCTCTAATAAATTTTCGAAAATCGAGTAACCGGAAGTACTTAGTGTATTGATTGTGAACAATATATCTCAAAAACTAAATATGATATATGAATTGAAATTATATATTTAAGTTTTTTATATTCTGTACATGAGACGTCAAGAATTTAACTAAAATCGAACGACCGAAAGCGCCACTTTATTCTTGCGTTTTTTAAGTTTTTTTGGGATTTTTTCGAAAACAGCTATAACTTGTATTTTTAAATGTGCTACGGTTATTATGTATTTAATGCGCCTTTACTAAACTTAACAGTTTTTCTGAAAAAATGCGTTGAAGCAAGTTATCAGAGAAAATTTCCGGAGTTAAGCAACCTTTCGCCTGTCCAGCAACTTGGATAGGTGACCATTACAATTATCGTTTCCAAAATAAACGTAGACAATAGTCTAATCATTTGTGGACACTATTGGCATATCTATGTGCGTAAGAGAAAGTCGGTGCTATCTCACACCAGATATTTAAAAAAGTTATCCTTAATAATATTTCTTTACTTATATTACTAATGAATAAAAAAAAACAAGACTTATGTATGTAATACGTGTTTTTGCATTTTTTTAAACCCTGCCAAGCTAAATTTAATAATTTATGCTGTTTAAACGAAATTAATTGGAGTTCAAATGCTCAATTAAATAACGAAAGTAATTGAACATTTTAATATCAAAGAATGATATTCACTGAGGGAGAGATAGTAAGTTATAATTTTGCGACAGATTTCTAATTGCTTGTGATGTTGGGGCGTAATATTGTCAAGTATGGCAATGACGAATTTAACAATAGGTAACAATAAAAGGTTGTGCCGTATATTTTATCTAGAAAATGTTGGTATCATATAAAAATTAATTTTTTTGCCAATGGATAGGATTGTTTTAAATTATTTATAACATTCAGAAACTTTATGATTATTAATTTTATTTTAAACTGCTCTAAAGACGTTGAAATAATATCAATCAAAATGCGCCACATTAATTTTATCTGCATTAATAGACGTTTTCGGGATAAAATGTTACATGATTGTGCTTACATATAATGTTGTTAAAAGTGTTTTTATTGTATTATAAATATTGCAAATGTATGAATTAGTTATTAAGAATACTTTATAATATTTCATAACATTATAAAAATTTTTGAAATGAATATTGACTATAACGTTATACGTCATAGGAAGGTAATAAACAGGTACCTATAATGAAGGGTTTATTGATTCACTGACAAATAATATACCTACTACAAAAAATTATTGTTTCATTATCTTATATTAGATGTTAATCGGCTCTCGTCTTTCTTGGTGCTTCTACAGTGTTCTTATCACGTGTTGTTTTCGTTGTCATAATTATTGGTGTTTGTTATTGTTATTGTTGTTGTCAATTTCGTTGAACATATTTAGTACACGACTGCGTAGCATAATACGAAGTACGCGAAGAGTAAGAGAGGACGTGCTGAATAAAATTCAAAATATCCAAAATCCAGTTTCTGAAAATGCTTATTGCGCATATTTTGAAAAGTAAGTAGAGATACTTATATCATAACTATTTTTGCTAATGTTTCAGTCTTCCAGACCAAGAAATGGAACAGGAAATAGTGACGGAGTGCAGTCCTGTTTCAGGTAATTGCATAATAGATATAGCGTTTTTTATGGGACAATTGGATTTACTTGTACAACATGACAAAGCCTGTACTATGAGAAAAATGAAAATTAATAAAGAAAGAAGAATAGGTGTTCGTTCAACATATTATTTTACGTTTAATGCTTACAATAAAACCATTTCACTACAATCTCACACTAACAATGATGTCAACACTTCTGTAGTATGGGCGACATCATCCATAGGTATGCTCAACATGAAGAATTTTTTGGAATTATAGACAAGCCTAGAATGTCATTTAAACATTATAAAAAGTTAGAAAATGAAATTAGTGAAAAATGGCAAGAAGAGTTGCATTTACAAACGACTGAAACTGCCGAGGAATAAAGGCAAATGTCCATCGAAAAGGGCGATATTGAAGATGGTATACCCTATATTAGTGTAGTTGTCGATGGTGGCTGGGCAAAAGGCTCTTATGGACATGGTTATTCGTCACTGGCTGTAGTAGGATGCATTATAGAAAAAAATACAAAAAAGCTGTTATATATTAGAATAAAAAACAAATTTTGTTATACCTGTGTTTCTGCTACAAAAAAAGAAATAAATACGCCTCATCATCAGTGTTTTAGGAACTATTCTGAGCTGGACTTAACAAAAGCGAAAAAGTGTACAACTTACGTTATAAATACATCATTGGCGACGGTAACTCCAGTGTTTATACATAGATAGTGCAGTGTGTTACATATGGAAGATATGTGTTAAAACTTGAATGCGCAAATCACATAACTAGAGCATTTATATCGAATATGCATTCCGTAGCAAGAAATATAATAAGAAGTGGCTGTTCGATGAGTGGTTAACACAAATATTAATAGATTAAGTATCGCCGTTAGGTCAGCTATTAAAAAATCTAGTAATATTCCCTATCATGTATTTGACAACACTTGCATTGTAGGGACGACTATTGTAAACGCAAAAATAACGCCGAAGAAAATTTTGTTCCGCTATTTAAAAGCAGTAAAATATTTCAAAATATTCAAAAATTAATAGAAAATATAGTACGAAAGTCTGGTAGATTAACTAAAAATGTTACAAGTAACCACGCTGAGAGATTTATGTCTCACTGGAGTTTTCAGGTGTAAAAATGATAAATTTTATGTATAGAGGATCCTATCATAGACGGTGTTATGAACCTGCTTTGTCATTCAATTCTGGTCCTATTTGGTGTAAAACAATGATACCTGTAGCCAAACATCATTTTTCACAATTTTGTGGTAGAAGGGAGACAAAGGATAAATGCAGGCAAATGCAAAAAAGTGGAAATTGAAGGCGGAGTAGGGATAATGAAATGGATAGTATGGATTATAGATCCCAAGTCGAAGATGATACCATGACAGAAGCTAAAATGGTAATTGCTAAAGAACAATTGTTAGAAAAACTAAATTTAGACGATGAGTGTGCCGCACAGCAACAAACAATAAGCTAAAATGATAATATAAAATGGTTTGAAACTCATAAAAATAGATTGACAGCATCTTGGTTTGGAGGCATTTGTTTACGGAGAAATACATATCGTGCCATAATCTAGTAAAAAATATTTTATACGAATCAAATAAGTTAACCGCATCTGCAATTATGTACGGGAAAATATATGGAAAAAGCAATCTCACTATATGAGCAAAAATATAATATTCTTGTAATTCCGTGAGATCTTTTTATTTCAAAAGAATATTCATATTTAAGGGAAGTCCGGATAGATGTATAAATGATGAATTATTGAAGTAAAATACCCTTATACAGCATTCGTAACAATCGCATTCAAGCTGCAGTGGAAGAGAACGATAAAGGGATATGTTGAAATAATTAACTATTCTCTATGCCTTAGAAAAACATATATATTTTTATCAAATTCAATTAAATATTTTAAATCGAAGCTATTGTGATCTAATTTTGTATACCGATAGTGACTTACAGACTTTTAGAATTAATAGAGATGAAAAATACTGGAAGGATATAATGATTCCAAAATTAACAGAATTTTACTTAAATCGTTTGTTACCCGAAATTGTTAATCCACAAATACCAAAAGGGTTAAAGGCTAAAGATCCTGTAAGCATTATTAATGCGCAAAATAGAAAATGCAAGGGAATACAACGTTTTTAATTAATTAAGTAGACGTATTTATCCAAATTTTCTGTTATTTGAAATTGAATAAAAAGGCCATTGATTTTTTAAAGGTTTTTGTGTAATAAATTGTATGACTGTGTAATTAAAATACAATAATATTGTTATTATCATATTAATACTTTATATTTAAACGTGGATAATGATTTTTATCTAAATACATTTTATTTGTAATTTCTATGCGTTTCATTTACTATGAGCAATAACAATAAAGAGTAAGTAAACAAAATCTTTTCGAATACCTCTCTTTACCTGCATCTCTTAATGGTGCTACGTCAACCAGTTTTTAATAGATGCAAAATAATACGGTATAGAAATAGATAAATGTGTTACCTAACTATTCTGTTACAAAATTGAGCAGGGTATACCACAGCCTTAAATCACTGCATGGCACAAAACAAATTCTTAAACTTAAATGCCATTTATAATGTCCTTTGGATGTAAATAGAATTAGCTGGAAAAGAAGAAACGTCACGTGCTATAGAAAAGGGCTTCGTTAATGAAGATGGCTATCCATGCATAACCGTAATCGCCGATGGCGCTTGAAGTAAACGTTCCTATAAAACCAACTGTAACGCTCTTTCCGGGCTTGCTTGCATTATGAGCGAAGCCGTCAATAAAATACTGTACCTAGTACCAGTAGAGCAGAAAATCGAAATGAAGCTATAACAAAACCAAATTTGTTTCAAAAACTGGAATGAAACTTCTACTTCAATAGAAGCAGATATCATAGTAGAAAGGTTCCAACAATTTACATAGATTTACATAGTCTGCAGTTTACAAAAGTAATAAGAAATGGAGAAAGCAGTATAACAAGGAAACTAATGCAAATCAAACCATACGGTTAAAAATTAGTCAAAAAAGTTGAATCTATGAATTATTTATTATGGAACTTCTGCAATAAGTTAAAGAAATTTGTAAATCAGCTAGAAGTACGTCTTCTCATAAAATGCTTCCAGTTCAATTATGGGAGAAAGTAGAAAATAGCATTCTCAAATTTCGAATAGCTATAAAGAAAGCTGCAGAGCACTAGTCGCAGGAGGGAGAATGAGCGAATTTCAAAAGAACATTTTAGATAGCCCAACTGATATTATTGGAGAGCATTCAAGTTACAATATGTATTTCTGTAGTGAACCGAAGACTGTAAAAACGAACATGATGCCGCAATTGGTGGAATGCGGTATGAATTACGGTATACGGAAGTAATATCTCCAGAGAATTGTTAATCGTGCTTCTTCTTGACTTCTCAATAAAAATAATTATGCCGCAGAACACTTCAGTTCCCTTCTCTGCAAATTTATTGGCGGAAAAAGTGTTGGTTCTCATATTTTTTAATCTATTTAATTCAATGAGTATCAAACGTGCTATATAAAAATTTAGTGAGTTGCTTATTTCTAGTGCTTTGCCTTTCCAACAGACAAGTTGTCTGTTTTTCATAAAAATGAACACCAATTATGGAAACTATTTAGCTAATTCGTAACACAAATGTATTACTTTAAACATAGATACTCTTTAATCAGTTTAGTATTTGTGAAAAGCATGTTACCGAACATTTTGTACAATCAACCGTTTTGGTCTGCCGGTCATGCCAACTCGAATATGAGCTACATTAAATGAACAATGCCCTTTGGTAAGCGATAGTAAAAATTAAAGACCAAAATTTGAATCTCTACTAATAGATAGAATTTAAAGGTGTAAATAGATAAGATAAGATAGGGTTTAGCACTAGAATAGGTATAAGAATTAAAAGAATGTACATTTCAAACATCTTATTTCATTAAATAAAACGTATAAACATTTATACTATATCGTAATAATTTCATGGAATAAACAAATAAACATTCATTCGCATATTATAAGTACTTAAAACGCAATTCGCAAGGTAAATAGTAAAAGGCTATTAAAATTGACAAAAATAATTCTTTTGACAAAAATTCTGGAGCAGAAAAATGTTTAAAGACCAGTAAAACATCATAAAATCTTAGCTAAAAGAAAAACAATAAGACCCCAGCATGGACACTACAAAGAATGTAATATACACATAACAAAATATTCGTATTTAAAAGAAATTAAATGAAAAATAACAAAATATATAAATTATGACCGTGGCGGGGATTTGAACATCGGACAGTTTAGTTACAGTGCTAACACCCTAGTAACTACGCTATTGGGAATTTGATTAATATCACTTATTGAAATGCCTTATTTGAGAAACGCTTTGCTTTATTCTATTAAATTGATAATAGCTTGTAATTAGTCAATGATACGTAAATAAACTTATTCTTATCCTGTAGAATCTTAAATTGTGAACGGGGCAAAATAAATCAAACCATGGTAACATAAAATAATATAGATACACAATGACTAGAATACTATCAAGGAATAAATTCAGGAAGAATAGAGAAAATAATAAAATAATTTTACACGTGTTATGTAGTGAACAAGCAGACTGTAAAGCTATATAACGAGTGGGTAGGCTAAAGCTCATTAAAACATCGAGAAACAAGTATCGATATCACATGCGAGAATATATAATTACTTTTTAATATTTAATGATCTAAATTATTTATTTATTAACGTACAATAGTCAATAAACTATTATGTAATCTATTCTCTAAATTATTTGGAACATGTATATGAATGTTTACTTTTAAAACCTTTTTCAGTACAACGAAACATATGATAATAAAATAAGACAAATTCACAATATTTACAATTTAATTACTAAAATAATGTTGGATATTTAGAAAATAACTTTCTATTCACGTGTAGTGGTAACTATCAATTATTTACTTTGAAAATAGGAAAATGCAAATTAAAAAAACGAGGACCCAAAATGCCACACTGTAACATCATGTTTTGTTCCGAAATACACAGCAAGTGTAGGGTCTGAACTGTTTAAGCAATTTAATTGGGAAATTTTCCATTATCCATATAAAAGAATGGTTTGAAGATGCTTGAAGATGATGCAGAATTACAAAACGGTTTAAATCACTGGCGGAAGATTTCTTCAGTAACGGCGTAATGAAGCTAATAGAACAATATCAAAAATGTCTTGCTGTGAATGACGACTATGTAGAATAATAATAATAAGTAAGTTTTTACGCTTTCGGCACTAAAACTCCACACTTAGTCACTTGCTTCCATTACTAAAGCAACCCTTTTAATTTCAATGGATTAAAAGTTTACTTTAGTCCCTAGAGAGATAAACTAAGTTTAATTCCGCATAAAGAAAGTAAATCTATATCAGCAAAAAAAGTTAACCAATTAAAATTATTGAAAACGTTTCTATAGAGCTTTGAATATAAAAGTTAAATAGCATTTGCCGCGAAGCATGTATTGATAAATCGAATGATCTGTCAATGTCAAAGTCATGCAATTCTATTTTTTCCACTCTTTTGATTCCAAATTATTCTAAAGTGCAACATATAATATATATATATATATATATATATATATATATATAT
>JAHWXV010618254.1:0-10101 GCA_024586415.1 Phrixothrix hirtus | reverse complement strand
TATATATATAAATTAAGTTTATGACGAAAGCATTTTTAGTAGCTTTAAGAAAACCAAATTAAAAAATTAACAGGGTCTGTCTCAAAAGTAACCGTACTGACCTTTACGTTCAAATACACTGAATACTCTTTAAAGTAGGACCTTTGGGATTCAATACAGCAAGCCCAGCGTTTCTTCCACCGTTGAAAATAGTGAGCGAACACTTTCCGATATATTTTAAAAACCCCTTGTCATGATTGCGCGGATGTTTTCCATCGTCTCAAGACGAGGTCCCTCTTGAGCGCTGGCAATGGGAAGATGTCGCAGGGCTGTATGGCGGTTATGGAAGCACGGCAATGTGTTTTTAGGCGAAGTACTTCCATCACCAAAAACTCCGTGGGCCCTAGCAATATCGTGGTGAAGGACCAAGTCGATGAAGATTTCCGACCGACTCGATTGACCCTTGTCGTAGGCGTTCCAGTACTTCCTCATAAAAAGCTACATTTACTGTCTACCCTTGTGGCACAAACTCATTGTGCATCACTCCTTTCACGACAAAAAATACAATCAGTATAATTTTGATTTGCGACTTGGCCTTGCAAGCCTTCTTCTGCCGCGATTCACTAGCGGTGTGCCACTTCGAACTCTGCCATTTGCTTTCAGAGTGACACTCAAAAATCCAAGATGCGTTCCCTGTAACCATTTTTTGCAGAAAGTTCGGTTCAATTTCCACTCGAAGCGACAATTCACGTGAAACCGACACTCGACAATTTTTATTCTCAGCAGTAAGAATTTTCGGTACCAGTTTTGAACAAGTTTTCCGTTTTCGGAAGGTTTACCATTATCGGATTGCTTGTACACTTAAAAGGCGGTCTGAGATGAGAATAACTTTCACTCTCACTATGTTTTGGTCTGTTTTTAAAATCATTATGCCAAAAAATGACTTTTGTTCGTAACATTCGCAGCCGAATCTTCCTGGGTGTCTTTACTAATTTTTTCTAGCTTAACGCAGAATTTTATTACGCTGTTCGATCGTGCACTGTATTGTTGGTCGTAACGATGTACCCCAACAACACTCATCTTAAAATTTTCAAGCTACTGGGATGTGCTACACAATATTGATGTTTGTGTGGTCGATGACCTTTAATAAAAATAAATAAAACCGCTCGACCAACGACTAATTGAAATCAAATTAATTAAACCGCTGCGGCTACGAAACAATATGCAATAGAAGTTATCGATTTATGTGCTCTATCTTTAAGGCAATTTTAATTTTTGCGCTCCAACTCTTAAGAGAATTTTCTGTTGAGACGAAAGTTAATATTCTTATATAATTCGTTTAAAATGGTTGACATTAAAGTCTAAGCAATATTGCAGCAGCTTATTTGATATTTTTGTATTCATTAAAAATGTATGTTGCTGAAAACCAGCGCTAACGCACGTTAAGTTATTTTATGTTTTACTGAAAAACGAGTGAAAAGGATTTGCGAACCAAACCTTACAATAATTGAGCAAGGATAAAAAACTATTTGTATGTTGCCATTGTTTTTTATCGTTTTCCTATTAACGAAAAAAATAAAAACCTAAATTTTTACCTCGCTTTAGAGGCGTAAGTAGCTCTTCAGCAAGGGTTCATAGACATTTCTTGTATGAATCCTACCCTTTCATTTTCAACAAGAAATCTCTTTCTAACATTTTCCATATTACTTTGAAATATCCTGCATATATATTATACCGAGTGTACCAAAAGAGTATGATCAATTTATAATAAGTATCAAAAAAGCTTAATACATACAATCTTTTGATCACACCAAATAAAAATTTTGAACGTTTTCAGAAACGTACGTAGCTTAAACTACTGTTTAACAAAACCATATGAAGCTTAGATCTTACACCGTTACATCGTCAAATAACATGATTCTAAAAAAACGTCAGAGATTATATACAGTGATATGCGTTAGAATACTGTAAAGAAACTAGTTAATTGTTCTAAATTCTTTATTGATCTTCACTTATAATTATTTATTATACGTACTTAACTTGATATTTATTTTAGAGTACACTAGTAATAAACGTTTATATTTATATTTATTTATAACAGCTTGTAAGATAAGATTCTTAGGAAAACTATACTAAAAGAGTATAAACAGCTATTTATATAGAAAGATGATATTCTGGAACATTCAGGAATAATAAAGAATAAACTTAGCCAGAATGCTGTCATAAATTTCAATGCCATGACTCATTGCGGTGACCTTGAATTTATTTAAGTATCAGTTACAGTAATGAGTCATGTATTATCATTTATTTTAGTTCTATAGAACCGTCTGGAATGTTCCAGAATCTTCTACAAAATTATTGTTTCCGATTATTTTGTTACAATACATTTAAAATAAAAATAATTTGTTTTGTATCATTTAATTTACGTTCATCTTGTTCATTTGATAGATTTCAACAATCTATATTTTTTATAATAAACATAATTTAATGTCTTTCATGTGGGTAATGTAAGAACAGTAAGAGATTTAACAAGTAGCTTTTGGATTTTCCAGGATTTTCATATATACTTTTGTTTCTAGAACCAAAAAAGAAAATAACGTATTTTAATGTTTATGTTAGAATTTAAGATGGTGTACTTCACTTTGTAAAATATTTCACCAAGAGAAAAAAATTCTTTTTAAAAGATTCCTTGCCGTTTCTAAGAAAAAAGCCGTTAACAAAATGATACATGACTGTTTAAGAACCCTTGCTATACGGCAACAACTGAATATGTGGTTTTAAGTTGTTAGCCATTCTAAAATGCAACATGTCCTTAAAGCGACGATATTAATTACATTAAGTTTTGCGTTCGTTACAGATATTTTCTGTCTTTTTAAATTATCAGAATTTTTTGTGTTATCAATCGTTGTCAGTGTCAATATTTTTCATTGCCAAAGCGTATTAACTTTCAGTTTTGTGTGTTTATTAATCTAATTCCATTTAATTGTAAGTTGAACATCGTGTTTGTGTAAATAAGTGTCGAAATAACAAACTGTTTTAATTTACGGTGAAGCATTTTGAACACATCTTGTAAAAATGTAAGTATTTCTTTATTTTTCTGAATTTTAAAAAAGGAAATATCAAAATTGTTACTTATAAAAATCTGAATATTGTTTGCAGTTTTTAAAATTTTTGTCTGCGTAACTATAAACGACTGAAAGTTTAGATCTCATTCGCAGCAATTACCAATATTGGGATAGGTCAGTGTACAAAGTAAACATACCATTCTGTAATTTAGTATTAAATTAACGTGTTATTCATCTACGACACGTAGAAGTTGTCTAGACATATTTATTTGTATACAAATTTTTCTGCGACATTTTCATTTTTTCCCAAAAAGTGTTCTATTTTATGTGATTTCCTTGTTAATGGACTAGGTTAGGCCTCTACAGTGCCATGTTAAAGTTTACCAGTGAATTTAAAATCACCCTGTATAAATTATTTGTAACCCATTAACTAAAATTGCTGGCCTACATCAACGTTGGGTAATTCAAAACTAAAGGTTATAAGTTCAATGAGAATTTATTTACGAAAGTTCATTTTACCATAAATATTACCGTGATTGAAACCGTTGCACTCGACATTGATTATAGTTTGTCTTCGATTTTCTTAGAAGTTTTCGATCATGAGACAACACACAACTTTCTGTTACGTATTACAGATATGCAAATAGTGTCCACAAATGATTAAAATATTATTTACGTTTATTTTGGGAACGATAGTTATAACGGATACTCATCCAAGTTACTGGATACACAAAACACTGCTTAAATCCAGAGATCGCCCTGACAACTCGCTTCAATGCATCTTTTTAGAGAAACCAAAAAGTTTACGTAAAAGGACACCAAAAACAGAATTGTAGCAAGTTTTAAAGAAATTGGTGTAGCCGTTTTCGAGAAAATTGTAAAAAATTCAAACATGGCAAGAATAAAATGGCACTTCCGGTCATTCAATTTTAACTTAATTCTTGCCATTGCATGTCCGGAAGGTAGGAAACTTGAATATATAATTTCATTTTTCTATGATGTTTAGTTTTTGAGAGAAATTGTTCATAATTAACACTTCATGTACTCTGGTTACTCGCGTTTGAAAATTTGTTAGAGAAACCGTTCAGTTCATATAAAATGGAATTTCGTAGGTAAGAAATACACCAAGTTTAAAAAATCACTGACCGATTTCGAGAAAATCGCGAAAAACTACAAATTCAGAAAATATTTAACAATGACAAATAAAGTGGTACTTTCGGTTATTCGATTTTAATCAAGTTGTTGACTTTGCATACAAAGGTAGTTATGACCTCAAATATACATTTTCATTGAGCTAGTTAACGGTAAAAGTACTTCTGAGAAACCGCCTAAATTATATAGAAGGGCTACATGGCTAAGAAATACAGTGTTTAAATAAATCGTAGGAACCGATTTCAGGAGAATCGCGAAAAACAAAAAATTCAGAAAATTCGACATCGAGAATATACGGTAATAGAAGTAATAATACATAGAAACTTTGTTTAATAATGTTCTGCTTGCCTGTACAGTTTGATTGTGCTTGTAAGATACACTACGCATTATAACCTATAAATACCTCTTCGAAGTTGGCCCCTCATCTATAAAATTTTTAAAAAGTAAACAGAGTTCCAATTCCCCCACCCCCCCGCCCAAAGAGTTTTAGAGTTCTCTATCGGTTTTAGAAATGATTCAATTTAAAGTGGAAAAAAGTCATTTAAAATTTTGGAAGGCAATTTCACATTTCCCAAATTTCACAAGGCCATCTTTTTACTTTCTCTTACCTATATGAAATATAGGTAAAAGATAAAGTATCGTTTTCAACCAAAATTTTCGATGTCGAAATTTTAGTGGAAATACAGGTTTTCAGGTCCCCTGAGTACTGAAACCATGTTTTTGGAAATTGGTCTGTGTGCGTGCGTGTTTGTCTGTGTGTGCCCGTGTGTGTCCGTGTGTGTCCGTGTGTGTGTGTGTGTGTGTGTGTGTGCGCGTGCGTGCGTGTGGGCGCGCGCGCGTTTGCGTGGGCGCGCGCGCGCGTTTGCGTGGGCGCGCGCGCGCGTTTGCATGTGCGCGCGTGCGTGTGTGTCTGCGTGTGCGCGCGCACTTCTGTGTGGTGCGTGCGTGTATGCGCGTGCGAGGGAGCGCGCGCGCATGCGCGTGTGTATGTGTGTCTGGGAGTCTGCGCGTGTGCGCGTGTGCGTGTGTGGGGGTGTGTGGATGTATGGGTGTGTCTGCGCGTGTGGGGGTTTGTGGATGTGCGGGTGTGTCTGTGTCTGCGTTTGCGCCTTCGTGTGTGTGTGTCTTTGACCACGATAGCTCGAAAACCAAAAGTCCTAGAAAATTTTATATTTGAGTTTGTATCCATCCATGGCCACAACAATTTCACTAAAATTTAAAAACCGGAAGTGCCACTTTACTCTTGTCATTTATAGTTTTTTAAGATTTTTTCGAAATCGACTCTAACGATTTTTTTAAGATTTCTTAGAAATTTAATGCTCTTTCATATAATCTAAGCGGTTTTTCATAAAATTATGTGTAAGTCGAGTAACCGGAAGTACTTTCACTATTAACTGTGAATACAATAATTATGAAACTAGACCCTGACTAAATGAAAATTTATATTTGGGGTCACAAGCGTTTTTTTCTGCAAAATCAAAAATTTGGTTAAAATCGAATAACTGAAAGACCACTTTATTTCTGTCATTTTTAGATAATTTCTGAATTCTCCATTTTCACGGTTTTCTTGAAATAGACTAACGATTTTTTTTTAAAATTAGTATATTTGTAAGCTACCTAATTTAGTTTTATATTAAGCAAGGAATTTCTCTAATAAATTTTTGAAAATCGAATAACCGGAAGTACTTGCAGTATTAGTTGTGAACAACGTGTCTCAAAAAATAATCATTATATGAAAATCAAAAATTATATTTATGTTTTATATCTTCTGTACATGAAACGGCAAGAATTTAGTTAAAATTGAATGATCGGAAGTGCCACTTTATTCTTGCGACTTTTAAATTTTTTGCGATTTTCTCGAAAATGTTTTTAAAATTTTTTTTTAACTTGCTACGGTTCTTGTGTCCTTCATATCCTTTTACGCGAACTTAGAGGTTTTTCTGAAATATGTGTTGAAGCGAATTATCAGAGAAAATTTCTGTAGTTAAGCAGAGTTTTGCGCGTCCAATAACTTGGATGGATGACCGTTACAATTATCGTTCCCAAAATAAACGTAAATAAAATTTTAATTATTTGTGAACATTTGCATATTTGTATACCTATGTACGTATGTACGTTTGTTGCCTCACACCAGATTTGGCATCTTCAATTTTCAAGCATCGATTGTCAAGCATAATCTTTGAACGATTTGAAGGAAAATCAACATTCCGAAGAAAACGACCAAATTCCCAAAAAAATTTACGAGATGTGGGACAAAAAAATTTCGATGGGCAAAATTTCAAAGTGCCACAATTTTTTTTCATTTCGGTTTCCGATCCTCAGTTATTAGGGATAATTTTTAGAACTACTCGGGGAAAATCAGCACTTCGACTAATTGACTGACAGACAGAGCAGCAGAGAAAGTTCGGAGTCATTAAATACTACGGAATTGACGAATCGTGGGGCCCTAATCTCTGCTGCCACATACAAACGTATCAATACATACATACTTACACATGGGAAAAATTTTTCCACGTCCCACATTTCGAAAATATTTTTGGGAATTCGGTAATTTTCTCCAGAGTGTTAATTGTCCCCCCGAATAGTTCTAAAGATCATCTTTAACAACTGAGGCTCAGGAACAGAAACTGAAAAAATTGTGGCGTTTTGAAATTTCGGCGATCGAAATTTTTCTGTTCTACATCTCGAAAATATTTTGGGAATTCGGTCGTTTTCTTCTGAGTGCTGATTGCCATTCCCACCAAGAGTTTTATAGATTATCCTCAACAACCGATGTTTGAAAATTGAAAATGAAAAAGATGCCCTTTGAAATTTCGAAAATGTCAAGTTCCCCCCAAATTTCAAATGATGTTTTTTCCACTTTAAACGGCAGAACTATTTCTAAAACCGATAGAGAACTCTATAATTCTTTCTTTATAGGTAAGGGGTCAACTTCGCAGGGTACTACAAATAGAAACAAGCAATATATTACATTACTATTTGTACATAATTATAACTGTAAAATACATGATTTAGATTTTTTTGCGATTTCCATAATGGTTACATTCAAAATTCACATGCTTTGTATGCGTCAAAAAAATAAGGAATCGATTTTATAATTATAAATTCGTTGTAAAGAAGTACAGAGCGCAATCGAAATTACTTTGGTTTGCAAGTGGCTACCTATCCCTTCTCCCCAGCCGCCCCGCGTAGTAAACACAATTTTCGGGCTTGTATAATTTATTTCTTAAATTTTCTTAAAATTGGGGTCTAGCCAGGTACACCTAAATTATAAGGCAATCAACCAACAAAAAATTCGGTAACAGCAATTGATTTCAATGAAAGTATGAAGTCTACATAAGTAGGTATACCATACGCTCATAAACGTGATTCAGTATGAATGGAATTTTATCGTTAAAATGTGATTACGAACACACTTACATAGTGTAATACAGATAAAATATAAAAAAATTGAAGCTGTTATTCAGGCACTCTAGAAATGTATTATCGCACAGAATAATGCCGGCTCCGCACTTTAGGCCAAGTCTGGCAAACTTTAGTCACCACCAAATGTGTGGATTGTAAGTTTGTCTTGATTGGCAACGATTGGGCCGAGTTTGCTTGCTTGTGTTCGCCTCGGTGTCTGTAAATAAACTTCGGGGGTACTTGGGACAACTTTCATATCTGCCAACTTTTAAGTTCTAGCAAGTAGTGCCACCTTGACCAACGTATGGTTAGCATATTTTTACATAAATGTTCTGGCGAAAGTTGGCCCAATGTGTGGGGCCGCTATGACGTTTTAAAATTCAATTATAAAAAGCAGCTGTGAAGTTATTGACGTTAGTTACTTTCCTATACTCCTACAATTTAAACTCTAAAATTGATTGGAAAGCATAAATCATTTATCCATTTATAATTTCCTATATGCATGTACTAATACCTATAATTAAATTCTAATTTAATTTAGGGCAAAAATAATTTATAGATTTAAATAAAAAGTAATTGGGTGTTAAATAATGCACACAAACAAGTAAAATATTAATTTATATTCATTTTGGGAACGGCAGCGGCCACGCACCCAATTGATTTGCCACGTGAAACATTGCTTAACTCCGGAGATTTTCCTCGATATCGTTTTCACAAATTTTGTCGGAGAAATCTATTATTAATCCGCGTCAAAAGCACCATAATCGCAAGAAACCCAGCAAGTATAAAAAAATCGTTAGAGCCGTTTTTCGAGAAAATCGTAAAAAACCTAAAATTCACAAGAATAAAGTGGAACTTCCGGTCATCTGATTTTAACGAAATTCTTATTAGGACGTCCCAGGAAGGTAATAAACTTAAATATATCATTTCATTTTTCTGCGACATTTAGTTTTCGAGATATATTTATTCCAGGTACACAGACACAGACCAATTTCGAACTCGGGGGACCTGAACACACGTATTTTCGATAAAAACTGGACATCGAAAATTTTGACCAAAAACCTAACAACCTAAAAAAACATGACACCTTCGATGTCAGAAATATGTGGATGTGAAAATACGTAAAGTATACTACAAAGCAGCGTCGTTAAATAATAAAACCTAATAAGTTGATTTTTAATGACAAATGCTGTAAAATGTGATCCAGGAGACAAAGGATGCCGCAAAGAAAGTTGTAAACCTGAAATTGCAACTAACATCAATTATACATTGTTTTTAAGGTTTAAAATTCGACTTGCTAATTTAACGGAAGATAAAGAGGAACGCACGGTAGCAACTTAACGGCACGCTCTGGTAATACTTGGAAAACGTGTATAAGTACAAACCACTTATTTATGCAGCTAAGTACACAAAATTTATTTGCACAACTTCTCAAACAACTGCCGAAATATGAGCCCGTTTGCGGTGCTCAGGTATGTCGAGCAAAAGGTCCTTTAAAAATTCTCCATTTACACAAAAAGTAAGTAATTCGAGTATAATTTACGAATCTCAAGGTACCACAGGATGTAGAAAATAAAAAAGTTTTATTTCGTTTTTATACATTTAGACATCAGGGCCTTAATTTACGTACGTAAACGTGAGCACCTTTTAAACTAAGCAACAAAGTTTTAAACGAAATCCTTTGTCTATTCAGAGATCGGAAATTCCTTTACTCTTTGTAATTTGGGCAACAACCTTCCTTTCTTGAATAAAGCTCCTCAATATAAAATGTGCCACAGTGTCTACTTAAGTGAAGTAATTCTAAGAAATAAACGTCTTTCAACATTTTGCCGTACGTTATTCTTTAGTAAAACTATTCATCGGAATGTTTAAAATGTGGAGCAGGAAGTAAATTGGTATGAAAGGTGATGGACACAAGGAACATAATTAACAATTTATCCGAATAGATACATTTAACGACGCCGTTAAAGAGGCAGAACGAATTATTCCTTTCTCTTTATTGTATCCTATTTAAACCTTGATTTTTATGGGAATTAATAAAAATAAATATTAACCTAACATTACAAAGTTCATTGTTTAAACATATGAAATTACTTTATACATACACTAACATTGTACGAGCAGTTCTTGCTGCTATCCTGATTCAGTAATACCTATATGTAGGTTCACATTTAAGAAACATATTGAAAACGCGTTATACAACGTGCTACGCAAAGTTTGCGAATGTTGTGAAAATGAGCGCTCCTTCCTACATTATATTTACTATGCCCAAACTTTTCGCGGTTTATTACTTTGTCTTACCTATATGAAATATAGAATAGAGAAAGTATGATTTTCGCGTAAAATTTTCGATGCTTTGGGGATCCCTGAGCCGAAAACCGTGTTTTTAAAAATTGGTCTGTCTGTCTGTCTCTCTCTCTCTCTCTGTGTGTGTGTGTGTGTGTGTGTGTGTGTGTGTGTGTGTGTGTGTGTGTGTGTGTGTGTGTGTGTGTGTGTGTGT
>JAHWXV010618232.1:0-19198 GCA_024586415.1 Phrixothrix hirtus | reverse complement strand
GTCTTAGGGCCGTAGTGCGGTAGTGAGACTTTTCCGGACATGGGTCCCTATACTCAAATGTTTTCTACTGTTGCACTGAATAACCCCTAGAAGTTTTATCGCATAGTTCTGAAACACGCTGTATATTTTGAAATGGCTCCCACACTTTCGAATTTTGCTTTCTTGGATCTACCAATACTCCAAATGTACTTTTAATTACAGTGAAACATAAATTGCATGTATAGATAAAAATTAATTTGTATCATTGAAGATTCTTTTGGAAAACGAATATCATCAATTAGAAGTCAAATTAGAACCGTACGAGTTAGCTAATGGATTACCTCAAGAATTAAGTGAAGCATTATTTCAGGAAGCAGTACAATCTCTTAAAGCATTATATTTTAAAATCCCCACAAAATTAAATGTTACAGTATCACTCGGAAATTTTGATTAGAAATTTGAAACACGTACACTTGTCAACAAAATTAATGTGACTCTTCCAAATCTAACTGTATCAAAATACACAGGCCAGTATCATCTTTGGCCATCTTTTATTGCCCAATTAAAATCAATTATCGCTTCGCATTCCGAATTATCTACATTATGAAGATTCCAATACTTGTTCTCATCTTTAGAAAATGAAGCCCTTTCCGTTGCTAGCGATATTCCTCTCGCACAAGAGAATTACAGTACTGCCTTATCGTTGTTACAAAAACGTTATGCCAATCCTAAAAGAGAAGTCGCTTATCATTCTTGCGCTTTGTTGAATATACCAGTCATTGATAACTGTTCAACTAGTTGGATTCGTAAATCTTTAGATCTATATAACGTCCATTACAGCTCTTTGAAATATTTAGACGATGTTGACGTGTGCCAAGTGTTTTTCACTTCTTTGATGCTATCAAAAATGAATATATCTTTGACTGCAAAACTCGAGGAACAAACCTCATCAAAATCTACCTTTCCGAACATGGAAACCGTTAGTTCGTTTTTAGTGGGATTAGCTGTCTAAAATTAAAATGTTGAAACAATCTCAGCAATCTCGCTTACAGCACTTGATCAGAAGGTTACTCATTTGCGTTCTAAATCTACCACTTCGTTGATCGCTAGCACTCAGAACTGTGCATTTTGCAAATTTAATGGCCATAAAATGCTTCATGCTCAATATTATTGAATAAAACCCAGCACAACGGTTTGAATTGATTAAAAAAACCAAACTTTATGGTAATTGCTTAGGATCACATTTATTGTCGTCATGTAAGTCAAAATTTGCTTGTTGAACTTGTGCCAAAAAACTTCACACTATTTTACATTTTAATTCTTGTCGGTCGAATTCCCTGAATACAGAAAAACTTCATTTTCAAATGAAAGGGTTCCATCACCAGCTCCTAATTCAACTATTCCAAATACTGTTACATCGTTACTTGTCGGTTCATCAACGAATAAAACACTGCTTCTCGCTACATCCATTGCCTATTTGAGAATTTCCAGGACTGTTATGCTACATTGTTGCCAGAGCTGCATTGCACACAGCCAGTTGGATATCGTTCATCGCAGGAAATTATGCTCAACACTTAAAATGTACTCGTACTAGACTTCGTGTTTCAATTTCTAGTATCGGTGAGTGATCCACTAGATTAAATGAAATTTGTCCGTTACAACTTGAATCCCTTTTTGGTTCAGTAGTTTCAAAATCTCATTCGTTTTTTATTTTGAAAAGGATCACACTGGTCTTCCTCGCTTGCTTATTGATGTCTAAGTTAAACAATGTTTTTTAAACCTCGTTTCAGCTGATCCCACATTTCATCTCCCTAACAAAGTCGATGTGTTGCTCGGAGCAGATATTTGTCCTGCCGTTATTTCAAGCATACCAACGCAATTGAAACCTAATTTCCCTTATGTACTCGAAACAGTTTTTGGCTGTTTAGTTATTGGCTCGGCCCCTTATATTGCACCTGTTGCAAGTAGTTTATTGACCTCACTGCCTTCTCTTTGCTCGTTAAATGTTTCTGGTGACGAAGATTTACCGCTCAACATACAAAGATTAAGGTGTATGGAACAGTTTCTGCGGAAAAATTGTGAAAAATTTTACTCTTCCACAACAACTCTCGACAAATATGGTAGATATAACGTTCGTCTTCCCTTTAAACTAGATTGCAACCATGAACTTCGCGATTCCTATGACTATGCATATCGTTGTTTGCTTTCGCTGGAACAAAGGTTCGCTGCTCAACTCAACTTCAAATCAAAATACATAGCTTTTATGCGAGAATCATTATACACTTTGGTGAGTTATTTTTGTTTGTAAAAGAGACATCAAAGTAAATATAATTAGATTTTTTGGAATACATATTGTCAGTAAATAAGTTTAAGGAGCATTCTCAAAGAACGCGATACCCGTTTCTTGACGCTCTGACATTAGTTCTGTTCGTTGTTGTACTGCATGTTGATGGCAAGCAATTTGCATCTTCCGTTGTTCGCGGTTACGGAAATTGCCCATGCCCAAACATTTATTTATTTAATACATAATTATTTACTTGTTGTGCAAACCCCTCGTGATTATCTATGTGTTACTGGTTTAACGCCACATCTGAATCTTCTCAAAGTCAAGTAATTATTAGGAATTGCATAAGTTTGGAATTGTAGAATTTCGACCAAACCAGGATCACTAGGTAAATGCTACCGTTTATGTTTTTTTGTAACCACTCATTGCAATATTTATTGAATGCATGTATTTCTTACCCTTAGAATTGATAATTGCATAATTGTTTTCAAACGCAAGAATTTAATGCCTTCGATTAATTGTAAAGCTTAAACTGAAATCTCACACACACTGCTCAGTTTATCGTTTCAGTTTAAGTTCGTGCAAGTTTGAGTCACATGAAAGTGGCTTTACCTGCTTTTACAAACGATTGTATCAAAACATGCATTGTTTTGCGTTTGTACTTTTACAACTTTTAAATTTAATCCTTTAGATAGTAGGTATATATCTGTGAATAGAAAAGGAATGTCATAGAAGAACTTTAACATTAAACCTATCTGTTATGAATTATAAAGATAAACATTTAGTACTTTGGTTATAATTATGAAACGAAACAAACCATCACTTAAGTATAATAAACTAATGACTAATGTCAACATTCGATCAATTATCATATCATATGAAGGCATTAAAATAATACATGAAATCTAAACTATGCTTGCGTTAGGTTTTTTTGGCATTACATTACTTTATCTGTTAGCGTGTCATAATAACAACTTATAAACGCCTACTAGAGTGCCATAATGCCATTCATTATGAAACTGGATGTTGTAATAGGATTTATTATAGCACTACTTATGACTACTGTAATAAAATTTATCAATAACATAACAGGGCCGAGTTTTGATAATTTTCGAGACCTGTTGTACAAAGGCATTTAACGATTGTGTGTCGTGCACTGTTTTTTGCGCTAACGACAACTATCAACTAATTATAAAAATTTGATATCGAACCTTTAGTCCGGTTCATAACAGTACTATCATGAACCATAACGTGCTTGTTACCGTGGCGTTACTATGGTAATCACAACAGTTTGGGAAATATATCAGAGCGTGACAATCAACTTAGTCGGTTATAGTATATTACGATACAAGATCGGTAAGTATCTAATAGCAGGTCGCAAAAAGTTAGAAAAACAAGACCCAAAGGATCGTGTTTTGCTAATTGTTGTATCAGGATACTAAATGATGATGTGTCGTACACTATTTTTTGCGCCAACAGCAATATCAACCAATTACAACAATTTAATATCAAACCTTTACTCCGTTTTATAACAGTACTTGTACCATTATGAATCATAATGTGCTTGTTATAGTGGCGTTGCTATGACAATCACAACTGTTCGGAAAATGTATCAGAAAGTGATAATCAACATAGCCGGTAAATTTACAAAAGCCAGTCGATAGCGCAAAACTATCCATTAAAGTAGGTACAAAACAGCCATCATCGTTACTCTCAATTATATAAAGAAGAATTATTATAAAAAAAGTAAGCGTATAATGATTTTGTTTGATTTTAAGTTTCAGTCATATGTAGTGTGTATGGATGTATCTAAATAATGGCAATACAAGAATAGTGGATATTACATGCATTTTTTCCAAAAACGAAAGGTTTTCATAATATTAACATGTATATTATATTATCTAACCAAGTATTTATGAAACGAAAATAGTAAATACTTATATAAAAACAGAAGAATCTTTGTACTAGAAAAAGTATGTAATAGATTCCTAAGCCTCTAAAATTATGTAATCAAAGCCTTTCTGTTTTATAAATGTCTGGGAGAGATCTAGACCTTGGTTTCGAATCTAGTTGGATCATCATTGGTGAGACGAGCTCATAGAACTTTGTAAAAACATAAAAGGTGACATATTTATTAATCACACAAAGTCAGTTCCTGATCTATAGGGGAAGTTAATCATTTATTGTCCTAACATATTTGGTGTTAACTGACAAATGAGAAAAATTATTCTTTAAGTTGTCATTTATTAGTGTTAGTAAACGTGAAGTTTCGTTTGTGTAAATTTTTGGTTTAAAAGTTAATAATTGAATTATATTCTGGTGTTTGAACTGTTCTAAAAATAAATAAAATAAAATTAGATCAGTGAATAGGACTTGCTGCCGGATGAGACCGAAGGTTAGGTGCCTCTGCGTCTTCATATTAGATTATTAAAAATTGCTCACTGGATATAAGATTTGAAAGAGCGTCCTGCAAACAAGCACCATGTGTGCAATCGTCGAAAACTGTCGGTACTAAGGAAAACATTGTTTTGGTTCATGAGACCATGAGATGATATTCAATGATCGAAAGATTATCATCGTGCTTATAGCGGAGATTAATGGCCTTTTAGTAAGTTGCATCGCAAAAATTTTGTATTAATTCACTAGAAATGTATCCGCAAGTGACTATTAAAATGTTAACGATCGATCATAAGTACGCTAGACAAATTATCTCTGGCGTTAATTTGACGATAATTAAAATTTTGGTGAATTTTTATAGGCAATTGTAACGTTAAATGAAACTTGGTTTCATTAATGTAACCCAGAGTCAAAAGTTCATCGTTCGTGCGAAGACTTCCTGTCAATTTTTCAACCGTCAAGCTCCTGACTTTGAAAGGGCATCTTTCAATAATTATTTACCTCGAGGTCGTATCATAGTAGGTGAAGATTGCGTAAACTTAATACCAAGGTTTGTAGAGAAATTTTAGAAAAAGACGAAGGAGTTGAAACGTGCCATCGTATTCCTTCAAGATAACGTCGTGTCCCACAAAGGCTACGCGTATATGACTACTAAATCCATAACAATGGTTTTGCACTTTCGGAGCAACCTCAATGATTACCATCTATTCCCTAACTGATAAGGTAATAATGGGGAAGTTGCGTTCCAGACAACGAAGGTGTTATGACGGCAATAAATGAATTAAATAAAAATTAATTAACCGGGAAATAAAGTATTAAGGTCTATTTTGAAAACTAACACAAAAGCCGAATTTCTTTTGTTTAACATTGTTTGCAATATTATACCCTAATGGTATTTATTGTAAAACTTATTAATAATTTGACTTCAGATGTGTTTATAATTCGGTTTTGTAAAATACGCGTTAAATAATGCTTCTTAGATCTGGGACACCCTGTATACATGGTCGTGAAATATTGAACATTTCTATGAGCACTGAACAAATTTAAGAAGTATCCGTAGTCTGTGGCACGGAAGTAAAAGTGTTTACCTATATGTTTATAGGTGATTGCATTTATTGCAAACATCCTTGTAATGCTTCAAAACCTAGCCTTTGGGTCACAGGTTCAATAAAATTAATTTATATTTTTTGAGTCAGGATTACCCATCAGAAGGGGTAGGTTCAATACGGTCTAGTACAGGGCACTAAGGCTGCTAGGACTCTCTCTCTCTCTCTCTTTTTGTATTTGGTTATCCTAAAGAGGACAAAGCTATGTATTAAAATCGAGCGATCCTCGAAAGTGGTCGCAACTTCTTATGTAAAACGATCTTTTTACAATCATATATTTAATAACTAAGCTCGGCGGAAAGAATAAGATAGATAAAACCTTCAAAAGTAATTTTATCCTTAATAAAGGAAATAATAATTCAAAAGAACATTTTCTAACATTTGTACAGATTTACATTGGCTGATATTTAATAAATGCAATTTAAACAATTGGATTTTAAATAATCGTAAGCTTTCAATGCGAAAAGGCGTTCTTAGTATGAATATGATTATGACAGGTGCGTAGCGTCGCTTTCACTGTCTGCAAAGGGAACTCGCGCCGTCCAGCATTACATTCTCCACTCTTGATATTTATGAACTTCGCTCGGATAGTTCAGTTTCCTTCCAGGTGCGAAAGAGGCCACCTCTCTTGCGAGCGTGCTCCTTCGGGTAAGAATTCGGACGGTCCAGACGATGACACCTTGGTGCACTCGTGACACAGTAGACGATAATATCACGCAATGCTGGCATCAAAGAGACTCTTGCTACTTGGTCAACCCAAAGTTGTTTGACGACAGCGTGATCACGAGTAATAGCGACGCCTGAACGTTCGCTACTGATTCAATTCAACGTCAGGGCGTTCTTTCTATGCTTATTGCCGAGATAGGGCCGTTACAGAGCAACTCATCCTCTTTCGACAATAATCTTGACAGGATCGGGTAAAAGTGGGATTTCACCCTTTTGGATGGCTGAACTAATTTAGCAGTTCTAATTCTGCGACGGCAGTTTTGAAATTACAATGTAAACAATTCGGCGTGGACGGTTTGCGTTCTCTGTAGTTAACAAAGCGCTTTTCAATTCAACAAAAATATCTCGACCTCTCATTTCTAATTCTTCCTCTTCATCAATATCAAAATAATCTTCATCATTCTTGTAAGTTAATTTATCTTCAACATTTTTACAATCATCAGTATTTTCAACATGTATAAACTCGTTTTTCTATTTCCACATCTCAGATCTACGTTTAGCCATTTCTGTTTGAAGTTCATTCCTAAGATTTTTTAATCTTACTCCGGGTTTTTCTATGATAGGAACCAATTCACTGTCAGAATTTATTGGTACTGCAATAATTTTTTTATGAATTTCTCCCTGCGTTAAATTTACAATGTCAAAGTTCACTTTATTTCTAACATTCTGATTGTGAGAAGGATACATTTATTCTTTATACAAAGAATAGTGCAGTGTTGCCTAGGGCGAGCTTTGGCCTTTTATACAGAATAATCGGTGTTTCGTTCTCTATTCTGCGAAGATTAATGAGAATTGTTATTCGATATTACACTTATTGATAAGCGTACAGCTCTTGCGCTTTGATTAGCAATCATTTATTTATAACGTAATATTGCGCAATTCCTATTAATGCTTTCTTGTTAATTAAACTCTGTTTTGCGATTATTTATGTTCGTTATAAATTTTGGCAGCAATCTCTATTCGCTCTGAACGATTTCTTAATACTTTGGTTGTTGCGTAATATTTCGTCATCTTTAGTTTCTCACTAATAATATTTTATTTACATTCAGGTTGCTGAACATTACTTATTTATTTTAAATTAGTTCACGGTCACTCACTCTCGGTTAACTGCTTAGGGTCTTTTTAAAATATCTTATCAGTTTAATCTTATGGTATTTTTGGGGAAACGTAAGAAGCGCGTGATTTGCTGCAAATCGAATTTCGCGTCGTTCTTTTACAATAACATATTTCGCTGAAAATGTCCCATCCTTTCCCATTAGAATCCGTTAAATTTATTTAGCGCTTACAGAAGTTTATGCTTCAATTTCTGAAAAATATATTGCTTGAATTTTCGATTATTACTTTCTCTTACCTATACGAAATATAGGTAAAAGAGACAGTATTGTTTTCGACCAAAGCTTTCGATGCTGACATTTTAGTGGAAATGTACGTTTTCGAGTCCCCTGAGTACGAAAATTGGTCTGTTTGTGTATGTGTGCGTGCTTGCGTGCGTGCGTGCGTGCGTGCGTGCGTGCGTGCGTGCGTGCGAGCGTGCGTGGGTGCGTGTGTGTGTATATGTGTGTATGTATGTCAGTATGTATGTATGTATATACAGTGTAGCCTCTAAAGATGGAGAAAAAAGAACTCTAGTTACGACAAGAAAATCGAAGGTCACCTGACCAAGGTCTACTATGACATTTTTTTAATATCAAAAAAGCCTTAGGGCTTTCTTTTTGAAAAAATAATTACACCACCACCAATTACACGCGCTGCATATCCGATTTCGAAGATCTTCAATGTTCTGAGGACTCAGTTTATAAATATTATTTTTAATGGTGCTCCGTAGAAAAAAATCTAATGGGATTAGATCGGAAGACTTAGGCGGCCATCCAGTTAATGGGCTATTGCGACCTATCCATTTATTCTCAAAATGTAAATTTAACCATTGCCTATACGAACGGAATTATGAATAAGACCGCCGTCTAATTAAAAATAAAAGCTTCTCACATAAGCGAGTGGTAAATCGTTTTAAGCGATCATTAATTGTTCCTAAAGGAATTCTAAAAAATATTGACCATTTAGATTTCCCTCAAAGAAAAATGTCCTATAAGTACATCGTTGAGAATACCGCATCACACGTTTACTTTTTGTGAGTATTGGCTTCTAAAGTATGATCCATTCTCATTTATTTTCAGACCATGTCGAGAATTTTGGGCTGAAATTACTCCATTAGTGCTAAAACTTGCTTCATAAGGAAACAATGTATTTTAAGAAACTGCGCTCATTGAGATACTTGCCCTGTGCCTACAGACAAAACTCCAACCTTCTTTCATTGTCCCCACGCTGTAGAGTGTATTCCTTTGGTATGTTTAATTCTAAACTTTCCGTTGTCAAACTATTCCTATGATTATCGCGAAAATAATTCAGAATTGTTTGTTTGTTTGGTCTTTTTCTTTAACATGGATTTTTGATTTTTATATTCTTTGAAACCCTACCGGCCTCAAATAATTTATTGACTTTAAAAACATTACTACAGCTTCACTTTTAAATCCAGCAGAAACTTACCTATAGAATACACGAAAGAACCGCTGGTTAACAAGTCTATTGAATTAATTTAACGTTTATTATTTAATTGAATTTGTTTCTCCATGATTGACTTAACTGTTGATTTGTGTTAATCCATTCTCATAACATGATAACAAACATTTTTGTTGAAATGGTTAATAATTATTATTTTTGTTGAAATTTGGTACCCCTTTGGAATACCAATTACAGTGTCCTAGGTAATTTTCAAAAAAGAAAACCCTAAGCCTTTTTTGATTTTTGATATTAAAGAAATGTTATGGCGGGCTTTAGTCAGGTGACCTAGAAAACAACCTTCTCATCGTAAATAGAGTTTTTTATTTTCTATCTTCCGAGACTTTGCTCATTGAAATGGAGCTATAAATAGAAAAGTTACGGGTTGTTTCCACTCTAAATGAAATTAATGTCCTCGATTTAGTTACAGCTTGTTTTAGAATGAAGTATTAATGATTCACGTGTTTATAGTTTATGCACTTAAAAAGACATACTCAGTTGTCCGCTATTACAGCGACTCTCAAGCAATTCGGTAGCTTTAATTTAAAAGTGATTTTCATGGAAACGAATAAAAATTCTTTAAAAAAAATCTGTTTTATATTGATTTAGAACTATCCCCGCGTGTATGATCTTAGTCTGTCGGTGGTTTTCAAAATCACCCTATATATATATATAGCTGTTGTTTCTTATATTTCAATAGATTGGTCCACTTTGAAAATATTACTGATCTCAAAGAGTCAGAATTGAGTTTAATAATTTGTTACTGGATTCAGGAAATGTTGTTTAATAAAAACACAAATTATACAAATGCAGGGCTGACGTTTCGGGATACAATTGATCCCTTCATCGGAGGCTGTTATTTATTTAATCTAGCATATATTTGTATAACATTAGTACTTAGATGATTAAAAAGTCGTAAAAACCATGTAGTCTTTAAATTAATTGTTATTTTAATTAAAAATTATTTTATTTAAAAATCAACAAAATACAGCACATCATTGACAAGTATTTAAAATAAATGTTGAAAGACATTTTAGCAAACTTAGATAAAATAAAAGTTTTGATTTTATATATATTTAAAAGAAGAAAATATAACCTCTAGACGGTAGGCAATACATATGTCACTGCCACATGTTTGTTTGCATTGGTTTAAATTTAACATATTTAATTAAATTATGATAAATGTCACTAATCAGGTTACTGTCTTGTTTGATGTTTATGGAGTTATGAGTAAGTTTTATGGCCACCGTTTCTAGGAACAGTCTTTTTCTAAGATTGTTCTCTTTGAAAATAATTTCAGTGTGCTCAAAATTGATGTTGTGTTGCATGTGTTTTAGATGTGAGGCTAAGGTACAGGCCCATTGTTTCTTAGTGCAATCAGAACGGTGCTGTATTACCCGTTGCTTGAGCCGTTGTTTAGTGTGTCCGATGTATATTGAATGACAAGTGTCACATTGAATTCTATACACTACGTTATTATCTAGCATGGTAGGTGTTGGGTCTTTTATTTTACTGTAAAGGTTTTGTACAGGATATGCATTAGTAAATGCAATATTAATGTTATATTGTCGAAAAAGACTTTTTATATCAGTAGACAGTTTAGTTATGTAAGGTAGGGTTCTATAGGTAGTTTCTTTTTTATTTTTAGAATTGGTTTGAAGGTAAGAGTTAGTTGCCGTAGAATAAATTATTTTATTTAGTAAACACTTTGGGTAGTTATTCTGTAGTAGGATGTTTTTCAAAATTTTCAGATCATCATTAACATAATTCACATGTGATATTTTGAGTATCCTATTCTTGACGCATTCGATAACATTTATTTTGTATTTCAAAGGACAATATGAATTGTAATTTAAAAACCTATTTGAATTTGTGTGTTTTCGATACCATCTTAATTTAAAGTAAGAATTTGATTTAATGATAGTTGTATCTAAAAAAATGTATTTGATTATTAACTTCTTGTTCGTAGAATAACTGTAATTTGTGATGGAAAGAATTGAACAACTTTATAGTATCTGTAATGAATTCAGGAGGCATTCCGTAAATAAGGTCATCCATATATTGATGGAAAAAATCAAATTTGAAGTTGACTGTGATATCACAAATTGAATGACTTTATTCACGATAATATCTGCGATAATTGGGGAATTAATGACCCCATAGGGGTGCCTCTAATTTGTTTATATTAGTTCTTGCTGAAAACAAGATATACAGAATTAAATACACAAGTCATAAGTTCTATGAAAATAGTTTTAGGTATTTTTGTAAGTGGTTTAATGAGGTTTCATTCTTGTTTAATGATATCCACGACTAGGTCAGTAGGAATATTTGTAAATAAGCTTACAGCATCAAACGAGGCAAGCATATTTTGGCTGTTTATTTTGGAGTTATTAATTTTTGTAGAGAAATCAAAAGAATCAGTAAGCCTATATTTGTTAGTATCTCGAAAAGCACATTTCAAAATGTCTGCTATATATTTGGCTAAATATTGCGTGTGACATTGACAGTTACTTACAATTGGTCTAAGTTTATTACCTGGTTTATGCGTTTTAACCAGATCATATATTTTTGGCGGAGCAGAATTGTGTCAATGAGAGATTGATATATATCTTTATCAATGTATCCATTACTTAAAAATTTTTTTAAAAGGGAATTTGTATGCTTTTCAAAGGCATAGGTAGGATCTTTGTTAAGTTTTTGGTATGTACCGGTGTCGTTAAGTAAATTTGTCATTTTTTCAGTATATTCATCCTTGTACATGACCACGGTGGCGTTACTTTTATCACTAGGCAAGACAATGATGTCTTTATTATTTTTGAGAAAAAATTAACAACTTTTAATTGAGTTTTGCATAGGGGATAACGTAGTATTTTTATTTTTGGGAAACCGTGTAATAAGATATATGATATCAGCCCTATATCGGTCTTTATCTATATCTTCTATTGAAGATAAAATGGATTCCATATCTCCAAGGAGTTTGGCTATTGCGGTGTTTTTCTAGTTTATTGGAAGAGAAAACTTAGGTCCTAGAGCTAGAATTTTATAAACCAATGGAGGTATCTGTTTGTCCGTTAAATTAATTATTGTCAATAATAGGTTCTGTTTGATTGATTGTATTGTTTTCTGCATTTGTATCACGGTTTTGAGTTGTGATTCCATTATTAGTGTTAATTTGTAAGTTTGTGTGTCTGCTATTAGTTCGGTTTCTTATAGCATAGTTATTTATTTTGTTATTTTGTAAATATTTGAGCATTTGTATTTTACTCTTTAAATTTTTATTTGTTTTATTAAATGTAGAATTATATTTTCTTTTGGCCGTTTTATTAAAATTATTGTAAATATTAGTAGGAAGTAAATTTTTAGCAGTATTCATAGCAAAATTTCTTTGTTTAATGAGAGTAGTAATATATGAGAAGCCATTTTTAATTTCAAAATTTCAATATATGAGAAGCCATTTTTAATTTCAAAATTTATTAAGTTCAATCTGAGTTTTGCAATGATGTACTCACCTTGTTGAATTAAGCTTATATTGTTATGATCCATATTGTACAATATGTATTTGATGTTTTGTAAAATGTGGTTTGGAGTGTTTCTGTATTTTTTGCAGTATCGGAGGAATTGAAGTCTGTTGCTATATGCGGTTAGCTTGTAGTTTGTTTTTGACCATAATTTTAAACAGTTTGTAGTTTTCTGACCAAAATTGAAAATTATACAAATATGTGCTACATTAAATAAATTACAGGCTCCGATGAAGGGATCAATTGTATCCCGAAACGTCAGCCCTACATTTGTATAATTTGTATTTTCATTAAACAACATTTCCTGAATCCAGTAACGAATTATTAATCTCAATTCTAACTCTTTGAGATCAGTAATATTTTCAAAGTGAACCTACATATATATAAAAATAACAGCCTATTTTATAAATTATAATATTTTTTTAGTTTTCAGCGGATCTTAGGCTTTTTATATTTAAATAAATAAACTATTTATTCATTCAGCCAAGCTTTCGATGTTTTATTCAACATCGTCTTCAGGGCAATGACTTTTAAGTTCATTTATCTAATTTTAAAATTGTTTTAATATTAAGAAAAAAGAAAATTAATTGATGTTTATAAATTTAAAGTATATACTAGTTTCAAAATTCAAAATTTTTTGACAAAAGCACTTGTCAAATTTAAATTTTTATTGACAAGTGCTTTTGTCAAAAATCTTTATAAAACAGTAAATTCATTTTTGGAACATGTATATACTTTAAATTTATAAACATCAATTAATTTGCTTTTTTCTTAATATTAAAACAATTTTAAAATTAGATAAGTTAACTTAAAAGTCATTGCCCTGAAGACGATGTTGAATAAAACATCGAAAGCTTGGCTGAAAACATAATAAGTTTCCAATCTAAGACTTGATTTTCTCCTATAGAGCGTCTTAGTAAAAGCTCAACATTCCTTGGTATTTAATCATAAAGGCCAACATTTGCTTTAAATAAATGTCAAAATTTATTATTTTAACTTGTTAGACATCAGAATTCCATATTTCGCCTTTCTTAAGGCATTAATTTATTTTCAGAAGTTTCAGTCTCCTTCGCGTCTTTTCCTAACTCTCCTAATTTGAATTTATTATTTGTAGTTCAGCTTTTAGAAGCAGTAGATGTGCTTACGAAGAAACAAACTTCTGATTAAAACCAGAACCGTTGCATTAAGGATCTGAAGCATCAAGTACATAAAAAAATTAAGCACAATCTTGAATCGCTCAGATATAATTTCAGCAACTAAATTAAAATCTTCAGGTATGTGGAAAAATTGCGAAAATAAACTTTGATATTTAAATCATAATAAAGTAATAAATTAAGGCAATACATTATATTGAAAATGAATTAAATTGATTTCTGTTGCTTCTAAAAAGAATAGATAGAAGGTAGAATAAGATAAAAAGTTCATAGTTTCTGGTAACGTAAAATTTAAGACGTAACAATGCTACTCGATTAAACTAAAAGTGACGCTATAAGAAAAGGGAATGCCACCATAACCGAAAATATGTCACAACGAATAGTCTTGACGTCGTTTTATGTTGCTTCTCACATATCATAAATTCACCAACACGCTATCTGACGGTAGCTTATGCAACTCACGAATGCCTAGCTAATTACAATTTAATTAAATGACCAAGGACTAATAATTTCATTGTTTTCAAAAATAGGTGAATACATTTCATTAAAGCAAATAGTTGTTAAAAAGGAAAATTTATTAGAGAAAACTCACAATACGAAATAAACGAGCAGTGTCGTTTCGTAGTTACAATTTTGAAATAAAATCCTAATATATAATAAGTAATGTTGAAAATAAAACAAAGGCGTTAACAGAATGTCTTTATCCTGAGATTAATGTCTTGTTAGATATATTATCAATTGTTAGTTGGAGTGAATTTGATAATACGCGATTGACTAGCTTTGAAAAATTTAGACAATCAATTCTGTACATAGAAATCGTTTGGTGAAGGTGATGGCAAATATGCATGCGGGTATGTTTAATAATTTAAAAAAGTGTCTGTTTTACACTTAAGATGAATGTTTAAATTTTAATTTGAGAGTGGTGACTGTATATTCTGTATCTGATGGATACAATGTTTATTAAGTTACAACCACCTTCTTCTCCAGATATTTTCAATAACGGGGTAAAGTATTTACATATTTTTGATTCGAGAGATGAATATTACCTGTATATTAATATTCGATCATACTGTAAGTTTTCCATTTTATAACTCGTGAAATTAATGAACAAATTTTAAACGAAACCTTATGTATTATAAAAACCATTAATTGGGTCATAAAAATATCCAAAAGTTTAAAATAAAGGGTAATCTGGTAGCATTAGGGAAAATTCTATCTAGAGAAATACAACATGAAAATTCATTAAGCTTAATGCTATTCAATCTAGCAATAAATGAGATCATAAAAGATATTAAAGGGAAAGAGGGTACAAAATGAGACCGGAAGATTTAGCATCGTGTAGTTACTATACAATTCAATTTTACTTGCAATAAAAAAGTTCGGCGTACAATTATTATCATTGCATTGTACTTTCAGATATAAAACGTACTATAATTCCAAATGCGAATAAGCAATAAAAATCGAATTACCAAACAAAGCATTCGTTTAAATTCAAGTTTTTTAATAGCATGAATGTGAACTATGATCTGGAAATTATACCAATGTAATTTCATCTAAAACGTCCTTTAATATTTAATGGTACTAACAATAAGCATTCTATGAATTTGGTTGCTTTAAGGCATAAAACATCTATTAGAATTACATTGAGTGCCAACCACATTATATAAAACATACTGCCATCGTTTTTAAATAAGTTTAAATTTAAATTACGCTTTTATATTGCAATATAATTTTTTCTGGTTATTTAGCACATATTTCAAAGCCTTTGACCTTAATTAAAAACTTACATTAAAAAGTAATTTTCGCTTACATTTATATTTTAATCATCAAGGCGAATAAGAACGGCTTCCTGCTTTCTTTTAGCCAATAAAAATATTAAAATTTATACCTAAAAGGTATCTTTTTGATTCAAATGGTTCAACTGAATTACGCCATATATGTAGGTAATTTGCAACATAATTAGTAGAATTATAGTCGATCAACGTAAATTACAGCAACAGATATGGACAACACTAGTATATGTCAACTGAATGTGAATATGCATTCTTTGATATATAATGCTACCAATAAGTAATGTACCATCGGAATTGAAATTAAGCTTTAAAATCATATTTTACAGGTTAGACTAAAGTGATATACAAGGTTTGCCAAAGGAATGAGTGAATTTAGAAATTTGATATCTCACAAATCTACTTTCGGAGAGCATTTAATTTACAGATATGGAGCACGCTATATCTTGTAAACACGGCGATTTTTCTGAACACAATCCTGCAGCGTTGATCGCAAGCTATCTATTACTTTGTCTAACATCTTAATGGGAAAACGTAATATATTCCGTTGGATTCTTCATTTAAAAAATAGAATACCTTTTGTGAATTGAACGCTAAACACCAAAGGAAAAGACGCAAGAAACTTTGAATTCTTGATAAGAGGTAACCGAGATTACGTGGTTTATGTGATCGTCTTGCTGAAGACACATTTCTTCATTAATTTCATAACGATTAATCTAATATAATCATAAATACGTTTATCATTTTCATGTAACATTCATAATTTATGGTTACAACACTGCTATTGTCATATACAAAATTGTAAGCTCCGATGATGCTAAACCTAAATGTTTATATAACGTTTGTATTAATTGTGTTATACAAAAATTAACTTTCTATAGTTTCTCTTTTTACATCCAACGATATATTCATTATTTAAAGAAAAATAACTCACTTTTTTGTTTATTGCCCTTAGCTTAAAGTTAAATAAGAACAATGGCAAATCATGCAACGCGAAATATGCCAAATAAAATCTCTTCACTGGTTTCGCAAAATTAGTATGACAGTTAATTTGATGACTTGCTGGCGGTTATTTGAACAAGTAAAAATAAACATGATAAAAATTAACTTTCACTTACAGATTCGTCATTGCTATTATATTCTTAATCTTTTATTTTTATATAAATTTACCAATAAGGTGAATCAGCAAGCTATGCTATAATAAGATAACCATAACTATCAAATTCGTTCGATCGGTTGATCTGTAATTCTAATAGGAATCCTACAAAGAAAATGAAAATCTTGTAACCCTTGAATAATAACAACTTTGTTTAATATAATTTTGTGCCAAATATATATGCCGAAATAATAGCCAAGTAAAACCCAGTAAACAATTTCTAATTTACTCTCACCCCAATTTATAATGGCCAAATCAACTATGAGAATATTATAAGCGCCGTTATTCTCCAGAAAGAGGCTCCATTCAAATGTTTAATTCAAGAAAACAGCGTAAGTCAAACTCTGTCTTCAATGCAATAATCTCAATACATGTCAATCAATTGTACGCAAAACCGTTGCGTTGTGGAAAACTTCCTTGTAACACAATACACAATCTTGGATAATAGTGCATTGAGTACTGGTAGAAATACTCAAATGAATTTGTTGTTACCTAACTAGATTGAAACACTGAACCACACGTCTCACCGTAAGAACATACCAACTTTACGTTACCTATCCCACCTCACGTGCCTGGATGAAAGCGTTACCTATCCCACCCCTCATGCCCGAACTAAAGAATTAATCGCTAGGAAGATTAAATTATAAGCTTAATATCTCAAGCGCATATGAACTTCTAATGAATATGTATTAATTAATTAGTTAAAATATTATGAATTATCAGCGTCCTTTTCTATAAGAACTTATTTTTGTAACTGAATTGTCGCGTATGTACCTTTTCTTATTTACTTCAGGATTTTGCAAATATTTCTCTTTGTTTCTTAGTAAATCAACCCATTGATATCGTTTAAGGGTCTGTGGGCTTTTTCATATGCTGACTGGGACTAGTAAATTTTTTTATTTAGAATATTTAGTATCTCTTAGATTAACATACCTTTCACAGTATATTATAATGTCTTCATCCTGAGTTTGGTTAGATACCTCTTAATTTAGACACACAACGTTTATGATGAGATTAATCATTCGTTTCGATGCAGGATTTAAACGACAAATTTCGGCATTGTAGTTTAATTCTATTTGATACAAAATTCTAGGTCTGATGTAGTAAAAATATCTCTTCTATCCGTTAAAACAATTATTTGGGTTATGATAAAGAAATTAACTTTTAATCACTGGAAAAATGTACCATTATGATTCTCTTATGCAGAACGATGCCCTTGTCTTTTAGATGGACACCTTTTGTCTTCACCTAACTCGAAGAGGTACGACAGCTCTGGCAAGATACGGTTCTCTGTCTTGTTCACGGAAACTAACTTCTGAGTAATCGTTTTATTAAGGTAATTACAATGCTAGACGCCTAAATATTGTACAATACCATAGTCGTTTTATTTGCAGGGTTAAATAAATAAGACATTACATTTAGATTTTAAGACATGTTTAACTTTTCTCTGTATCACGCCAATTACTCTATATAAACTGTTGAGTTTACTTATGTGTTTATACAAGGTGTTAGGCAATGCCCTCGACAAAATTTGTGAGTAACTTCCTGGTAATAAACACAACAAAAAAGCTTAGTAAAATTTTTGGCTAAAGTGTACGGTTTTCTCTGAAAAAGTATCAAAAGCTCGGTGCTCGCATTTTGAGGACTGCTGGTTAGTATATTGCATATTATAACTACTTTTTTAAATTTTCCAACTGTCGCGTTAATTTAGATACTACGTATAAATTGCATTATTAGCGCACTCCAATTTCCTAACCACTTCCACTATATATTACACTGTAAAATCAAATCCGGAATCCAAAACTAATTAAGGCTTAAATGTAATAAGTTACAAAACTAAAACAGACAATAGGGCCATAATAAAGGAAATTAAAGCAAATGTTGATAATGTCCCTGTTTACTCTAATGCATGGGTGGCCATGTAACAGGGTCTGCTCTACTAATCCACCTTTCATCATACGAATGGCATAAAACTCATCTCACATTATCTCTAGAGTGAGGAAGAATATCATACCTCAAAAACATCGCTATCCGGGTCATTAGGAGCACTTCTTCTAATAACTGTATCCATTAAGTCCCTACGGTAACATAAACGGTCCTCTAGACCAAGTTTCAATTATTTCGTCCCGGACGTTGCCACAGGTTAAACCGGATTTAAAGCCCTGAAGATGGTTATAAGGACTTATAGGGACTTCCCAAGCGGATTTGCGTCGACTAGCTTGCGGGAGGGATGGATTCTTAACGAAACTTATGATTTGCGTGGCAGGGAGAGTTATCCTCTTAGTACAAATTCTGGTGAATATTGAAAAGGGCGCCACTAGCTTTAATTGGAAAATAGCTATCTTAGCCAAAAAGCTAGAAAGGGGCAAAACAGCACTAGAACGATGTTTATACTGCTATGTACAAATCGGAATAATTACTTTAGACTCGGGATCGTCCTTGAGTCATGCTAGGTCAGGCGTCGTGGTTACCTATTACTGAATAAAAACGATTCAAGAGGCCGTTTACATTACGTGCTTACCTTACAACTCT
>JAHWXV010618201.1:0-13924 GCA_024586415.1 Phrixothrix hirtus | reverse complement strand
TTATATATATATATATATATATATATATATATATATATATATTTATATATATATATAGAGCAAATGAAAATTATTAAAAAGGAAACTAAGAATTTTAAGATAACTAAATAAGAATATTTTCCTTTGCTTTATTTTCATTTTTTAATTAAGGTGTTCTGTGATCGGAAGTTGGTGTATTCAGATGCTAAACACATGTATAAAGTTATAAAGTTTAAATAATCGATTATAAATAGTTATAAGATAAATAGGTAATACTTAAGTTAATTATAATTTTAATTCTTAAGTATTTCAAACCCTTCATATAAAATTTTAGTTTATTTTGCATTAATAACGCAATTCCTCTATTTTTAATTCCAAATTTGTAAAACATGTTTTCAATTTTTGATCATGTGTTTTAACTAACAGCGGAGGAGTTATATTGTAACTATTGGCTACTGCATGATAATATTATCTTATCTTTTTAGACTTAGCAATTATTTAGTATAAAAGCTCTCTGCAATTCTACAATCCAGTTTTTGTACTGTTATACTTCAATGAGTAATAAACGTGCCATCCATTGCGTATGGTTTTGTTTTTAAATTAAAATAAACTTTAATGTAAAATTAAAACATAAAAACCTACATATGTTTCGGTTTGTTAAATGCTAGACCATCATCAGGGAATAAAAATTGTAACATTACAGCAATGGGCGACTAAAAAACAGGGATAAAATAGGGATAAAATTAAGACAAATAATAGTTAAAATTAGTTAAAAATACGATATAATACGTGTAACTAAATGTCAAGTATGAAGTGTGCCGTAAAAATAATGCAATTCTAACAATAAAATAGCTAAAATAATCTATAAAAACAGGCCGTGATAAAACAATAAAAATTATCACAGCTTATAAAAAGAAAGGGTAAAAATAAATGTATAGATAAAATAGAACAGTAGTTAATATTTATATAAACTATTAAAATTAATATAACAAATTATGAAATTAATAAAACCCAAAAATCTGGTGTGAGATAACATACGACTTTCTCTTACCCATTTTAAATTTAATTTGAATTTATTGACGTTAGTTACTTTCCTATACGGCTAAATTGTAAACTCTAAAATTAATTTAAAAGCATAACAAATAACGGCAGAGCCATCTATTGCTTATATTAGGAGGCATTTTAATATAAATAATATAAAGAAGAAATTCCTCCTAAAAATGGCACAAATTTTAAAATTTAATTCGGCACAAGTGAAAAACCATCACACTGTAAAATAGACAATTTTAAGGCTTCTCACCAAAAGACTTTTAACTTAACTAGATAGGTAAAAGTTTGCATTTCCAAACAGCATGACACAGCACCAGCAGACCAATGGTTTCGCCCTAGTGCGACTCATCAATTCTGGGTGGCTGGACACGCTGATTGAAAATGCAAAACTTCCCTTTAAACACATAAACCTGTGTGAGCGTCAATGACAAATATTGATAGAGTCATCTATTTCTTATATTAGGAGGTATTTTAATATAAATAATATAAAGAAGAAAGTGAATACGGTGGTTTCAAAGAAGGAAACGACGCTGGGGCCAACGTAAAATGTTAAGAAGCATTTGCAAAGTTTGATAAGGAAATCGACGTTTGTGACAGATTTATTAATAACGAAATAGATGAAGCTACTTTAACTCAAGCACTTATTGCAGTAGACTTCGAGGAATACCTCAAGGAGCTGATGGCGTATTTTTTAATTTGTCATAACGTCAATGATCAACAACAGTCATAAGAAAAAGGAAAAAATGAAATGAAATGTATATATTAATTTGAGCTTGTAAGATTTGTGGTAAGGAAAAGATAAGGAACACATGTACTTCATAGGAAATAAAACTGGTTTTCAGAATTTATGTGTGTATATTACTTTTATAAAAAATATAAGTGCAAATTATTTCTTTTTATACAAGATACTGAATATACTACATTATTGTCAACTTTAACCAAGCTAGGCGGTTTAGAACCATGACACTTTACGAATATTTCGCCTGTTGCGGGCCTCCATTTTAGAATTTTTTCAATGAGATAGACATCGGGAAATTTCACTTTCTATAACCCGTGGTCGTAGAAGCCGCCTAATAACAGCGCTAATTTTCATATCTTCAAGTTTATATATGACCGGATCACATACCTTTAATAAAATTACACGGAAAAGTTCTCCGCTACAATTCGGCGTGAATCCTTTATCATAAATTGTTTTGTATTTACTTATTCTTACAATATCATTTACTTATAGCGGTGATTTGCATTAAACGTCTTTAGATTGTCGTAAATATAATCGAGATTAGTTTTCCAAGTAACTTGTGCAGGTTTCAGGCTTTCGATTATTGTATTCGCCAACAACTTCAGTTATAATATGCACACATTTCTAATTACCGCGCAAACTAAACTTCTTATACAAGACACCCTTTAACGTTCGTAACAGGCGTTTCGCCATTGAAGATTTAAAGGTGCTGTAAGTTGAATAATGATTTATGTTGTATGCATCCATTAACGCGGAAAACTTTTTATTGTAGAATTCTTTACCGGTATCGGTCTGGGATGTGTTTTGTTGATACTATCATTTTGCAGAATAAATTCCATTGCGTTAGTTACCTCGCCGGTGTCTTTAGATTTTAGCACCATTGCAAATATCGAAAAGCAATCAATTAACTGTCAATATATATTTGTAACTGTTATTTTTCTTTGAATATGATAAAAGTTCGGCCAGCTCAGCTTGCCACAAATCATCGAAATATTTTATAACTGTACATCCTCTAGGAAAGATTTTCTAACGGGTTTAAGTTACTCGATGACAATTCTATTAATCCTGCAACGATAATGATAGTTCCCTAGCCCTAGAGTCTGCGAACTGACAGTGACACCGTCGTCAATAAGCTCTATAATGTACAAAATATTATATTCAATGAATTTGTTATATCTACATGCAACCAGTCCACTTTTTACATTTCCGGCTTAAGTTTGCAGTCTCTGCACTCTTGATTCCGTTCTCTATATCTCTTTTGACGGATTTGTTTACGCCAATAATATGTTGCCAGTATACGTCATTAATGAATTCTTAAGGATACTTATGGAGTTCTTTAACTGCTTTCTCGTTATAGTTGTGGTCCCATTTGTGTATGAAATACTAGAGTCGCTATATAACTTCAATTGATCATTGATATGATGCTTTAACTTATTATCAAGAATTGAATTCGCGAGATGTTGAGAAGTACTTTGAATGATTTGAGCAAGATCAGTAATTATATTTGCTATTTGGTTAGAATCTTGAGTTGGTTTTGCTATATTAGTTAAAGTTTTATTTTGTTAGTTGAAATTTCCGTCTTTAGTTAGTTTGTAGCCAATCCCTGGTCCGCTCTTTGCTGATATCCCGGATGACCCGTTATTCAAAATTCGGTTGAAGTTGTCAAACTCCGTTACGAAACTGTTTAAATCAATTAAAATTAGAATTTTTTTATAGCAGGAATGCTAGAGTTAGTGATAGTAGTTCTTAAAAAAGAGGCAACTCTTTAGATGCAGAAATTCTTTCAATATAGGCGTCTTCATACAATTCTTCCAATATCGCTAAAATTTTATTTCGGCGTGAGGGAGTCCGGCAAGTTCTTCGTTTCATAGTAATTATAACTTGGCAATTAGTTCATGTGCGTTATTCCAAATCTTCTATTCAACACGTTTAGAGTTATTAATTTTAAACAGCCAGTGTTGTCTACTGCCGCTAACGTTCTTCTTTCTCTCCTTTTATCCTTTTCCCCTCCTTTGCTAACATCGCTGCTCTTTTTGTAAGTACACTTCTAGTTTATAAAATGTTAGCAGAAGCTCCTTCTGTGTTGTCACAAGGTACTAGAGTTAGTAATAGTTACAGGTTATAATGTTAATGGCATTCTTGAAATTTCGTCAGCATCAAATACCGTTCATTTTAGTTGTTCATTTTGTTTCCTTGATTGCTCTAGAAGAACTTATATATCTTCCAATTTCTTTAAATTATCTTTTGCTAATTGTTCTTGTCACCTAAGCCGCTGTATACAATAATCTAGTTGTTGAATGAAATTTGGGCGAAGGTAAATTAATAGTCACTACTAGAACCTGACGTTATCGATAGAGTGGCAAGGAACTTTAGAAAATCACTTAAACTTGAACGTGATGAACTTATTTTGATTCTTATTCAGATTAATTACTGACATCTTTGTCATGTAAATTTGCGACTCTATATTCATCCTCTTAGCTCTCCTTAGCTGCTTTACTAGTGCCAACGTCTCGTTTAAATATTTGTTACTGTAGTAGACTTCTGTTCAAGTTTAGCTACAATTGTATTAAGCGCTTTTATAAAAAGACTATATTTTCTCTTCACTAACTTTTCGGCCAGCAATTTTTTTTTCTGTAAAGTCTTATATTTACTTTTAACTGCGGCTCGAGTTTGAATTAGTTTCCGTTTTAGAACACTTTCTTTTTTCAACACATTCGTTGTTAGTGCTGGTATTCTCTTCACCTCCGCGTCCTTCTTCCGTCTCTACTTGAATAGTTACACGTATTAATGTAATTTCTTACTTGCTTAAACATATATACGAGTCAAATACTTTCTTATATCTGCCCTCATTTAAATTAAAATCTTTGTGTATTGAGAGAAAATTGTACATGTTTGTGTTCTAGCAGTTAGAGTACATTTCTTGACAAGTTTGAAATTGCATCCATACTCACGTGTTCTTAGTAATTCAATGTTCACGTTATCATGAATTAAATAGTTAGAAACCGATACATAAATTTAAGTTAGATAGAAACAATCTACTCCATTATGACGTCCCATACTACAGTAAACTTTAATATTTGCTGTTTAGCGCAAGCTACATCGTCAAAAATGTATATCGAATTCAATTTTGCTTCCAATGGTAGTATTATAGTAGCATTTTCGCTAAACGTGTAGCAGTTTATGCCTCTAATTGGCTTAAGAACTTGTTCTAGAAACTGATATTTCAGTTAAGAACACGTAAACATGCTAGAATTTTAGCCCGTTCTTGCTAATTAGTAACGTAATTGCTAGGTTCGTTTTTCCTGTATGCTCGGTACTATTATTAAACTTCTAATTGTATTACTTATTAATTCGCCATGTTTCTTGAACTTTTTCTTATTAAAATCCTCATCCTCCATATCTAAGTTCAAAATCGGCAGACTGCCGTTATTTGATAATTTTCATTTTGAAGCAGCACTAAGTGGAATAAGTGTTTAAAATGCAAGTAAAAAGCGAGGAGATGATTTGCACACAGTAACAGAAACAGTTATAATAATTTTAAACTTTTATGCTTTGAACTTCAATATGAATACAAAAATTAAATATATGATATGATTGATATTCTTATTTTAACTTGTATACCCACTTACTACTAATAACTATTTTTATGAACAAAAATACAATTTGAAAGAAGACAGAAAATGGAGATTTGAAAATAAATGTTTATATAACTTTAATTTCGTTTATTTCATTCGTCAGGGGACGACTGTACTGCATAATACAAACGTGAATTATTAAACAATATGCCATGGATCCTTCGAATTACCGATCAGATTCCATTTCTAACTTGACGTCAATCGCCGAATTTTTTAAAGTTTCATTTTGATTCGACCAGTCAATTACAAAGATTACAAATTGATTATAATCAAATGCGGGAATGACGTTTTCCTTATCGTAGTAACAAGCTTGGAAATTTAGATAGTTGAAATAGGCTTGTGAATACTCACCGTCGTTAAAGTTCAAACGCACGTGTTCATACGGATATTTTTCGGAATTTAAATGCAGAGATAAATTTGTAATATTAACATGTTGAAATTTAGACGCGTCTTCGCTTTTATTAGACTTTTGATTCTTTTGGAAACCGATCAGGATTCATCGCAGTTTTTGCAATCCAATTTAAATATTTATAGGCCAAATATCGTTTTAGTTCGCTTTAATGTGGGCAACTCGTACAGTTCCCATTGTCTGAAGGGCATCGAAATATTTGAATTTTTACGAATTGAATGGAGTAGATTAACTTTTGACTAATTGTTTAAAGTTATATGAGCGATTTTCCAGTATATTTTTGTTAACATAATATTATAATCTCGATCTAAATTAATTCCTGTTTCATACGAATGATATTCATTTGGCGTGTATGTTACGTAGCCTTTGATTGAATTGTCACGCCTGGTAATCTGCATACGTCAACTTTCTGTCCAGCGAGCTTATATTAAATTTCTTCAAACAGGGAGCAGGGGAAATTATTGGTTAAAACAAATGCGTTAAAAGCACCGCCCGCCGCCCCTCCAGCCTCATTAGTATCTTTAATCGTTCCTTCTATATAAATGTAGGTAGCTATTGTGAGTGTCAGTTATCAAATCTTGGTTTTGAATTTGAATTCTTATTTCGTCTGATAGTTAATAGCTTTTAGACCCGTACGGTAATTAAGTGCGAGTTTCATATTTACTAATTGATTTATCAAAACTGATACTTTTTAAAAATATTAAGATTTACACTCATAGTTATTACTAGTATTATCCTTAGTTTATCACTTTTAGACCAATTGAAGTTAAAAACTGTTTCTTAGGCAAAGTTAATTTCTTTCTTCTAAATTGACGTCGGTATGTTTTTTATTCTTCGTATTATTTAGAGATTCCGTTGATAACGATAATGTTACCTCATCGACTGGTAGGAAGCAATTAAATAAAGTACTTGAATTAAGCGCATTATTACTAAATTTTAGGCCCATTTTCCTCCTCTATAATTTTTCGTTGGCGCTAATGTTCTTTCAGTTCAAGCCTTACAGAGAACTTTTCTCTTCCAAAATCGGTAAATTAACCTCTCTAATCGGTCAAGTTCAGCGTAGTTACTTATGCGATCTGTATTTACTTCCAGATATAGAGGATTAGCGGGTGTTTTATATGGTCTGAAACCTGATGGCATACGTATCAACTTTGTGCAATGTTCGGACTCTTTCATCGTTTCTATATGCGTCATTTATTATATTGCACTTCACGTGTATGTTGGTATGCTTTAACATTTACGCATTCAAATCCGATAAATGTTCCAAGTTCGGTTTCAGTATTCTCAAACTAAACCCTAACATACATGTTATACTGTTTGACAGTTCAAAATCAATTATGTACCTCTTTTTATTACGCATTGCAGCGTATTGTTATTGGCGGTTAATTGAAAGATTTGTTGAACATTAGACTGCTTAGTAGTAATGTTAGGCTTATTGAAATATCTCTTGGCAAATTCTTTTTGTAAGTAAATTTCATAGGATCCATACGGTATGATTATTTCATTAAGCCTTTTTTTCGGTTTACCGCCTGCCCGCTTTCTCGCTGTCTTCTCTATGTAATGTAACTTGTCATTACCCTTAGCAATATTCTGAATGGAATTACAGCCGTAAAAGCCGGCTATAGCTAAGACATATTTACGATTCGATGATAACTCAATTGGTGAATAAAAATCATAGCTTGTAATGTAACCTGCGCCTTGTAAACCGAACATAATCGACATATTGACTAAGATATTTTCAGGAATTGTCTTGTTATTATATAGATATATTTGTTCGTATCACCACGAATATTTTCATTATAAATGTCAAGTAAAGGTTTGTGATATAAATCCTTCTCTCTCTGATAGTTATAATATATCTTACATTCCCGAAAATATGCCTTAATTTTCATAGGTGATCTCAAATCACCAAAACTATAATAATAGTACACTTTATTTGCACGCTTACGCTACGCCACCCAATGACGCGCCTCGGATTGACGATCTAAATTAACAATTCCGCTTTCTTTGAATCTGCGTTTCGTTGTGACCAAATTTTCACGCATAAAAACATCTCTAAAGTTTGAAATATATTTCTTTGCTCTCCGGGGTTACTTTGCTAGCTTCTTAAAGCCGAATTATAAAGTTTCAAGTAAAGCGCATTTCCCGTTTTATATGGTTTTAAATAAAGACCAGACTCTTTCTTTCCTATCACAGTCGCCTCCATCATTCTGTTATGCCCACTGAATTCCTCTTGAAGTTTGTTTGCATCTTTGTAATTATTTACCGCTTTAGCAATTCCCACCGCACCGCTACTTAACGCTCTGAGTGCAGAAAACCCGGCAAATAGAAGTGTTAGTGGAACTATCTCGCCGGTTTTAGATAGAGGTGTGAGCTAAGGTACCTGAACCGTTTGTCTTCGCCTAACTCTTTAATTACGGTGGCTCAAATAATATTTAGAGACATTTTTATTAAATTAGAAATAAATATTCTTGCCTCCAACATTTCCATTTCTTCGGATCGCTAGCCTAATATTCTTTTGAATTTTAGATTTAAATTTAATTACAAATTATACTGACATTGCCATCTAGTTGTGTGAAATTGAAGCAAAGTTAATTTGAATACGTTAAAAATTTGTAGTAATTATAAGACCCACAAATATTGAAAATAAGTGAAACAAGATGGAAATAATTTATAGAAGCTTTCAAAATGTTTAATTATTAATAATAATTAAATCGATGGATTTTAATACATAAAGTAATATGTATTGCGGGTATTGTGGATCTTATAGTTACCTACACATTTTTAACGTACTCAAACTAAATTTAGTTCAACTTTACCCAACTAGAAGGCAATATCTTATAATTTATTATTAAAGCATACACGTTTTGTGTATAAATATCCCCTGCGTGCTTGGTTTTATATATAGTAGGGATATCGCTGCTTGAAGATCTGCAACAAGCGTGAAACCGGTAGTAGTCTTTGCTGCGATGTATAAAACAAAGCACCCACCTTTTAATTAAGAATTATACTAAAATGCATAATTTCTTAAATTTTGATGAGAAGTTTTAATTTTACGTATTAGTTTAAATTTAATTAGTTTTCTACCTCTTGTTTTTCCTTGTGTTTTTCGTTCTCCTACACAGTTTGTTATTCCTTTTTAGCTTTTTAAAACACATGCCAGTTTTTTGTTTTACTTTCATAATTCCAGCAACAGATAACGTGGCTGACCTTTTACCAATAGAAGCGTCTTTTGATTTGACACGCTGCCACACCTTTTTTTGTAATATTTTATCCACCTAATGGCGGTCACTTAAGTTACTGTTAACCCTATCCGCTATGTCATGCAATTTGTAGGCGTCACTTAACTCATTAATTCCTTTATCTTAACGTTTTAGGCGATTCTCTAATTTAGTGCCCGGACAACAAAAAATGTATCCGGGAAGACGTAATTCAATCGGTAGCTTATTACTAAGACTGTTTACAAGACCACTGCCTCTCTTCCTCGAACTTTGTTAAGATCACTAGTAATAGTGGTTGTAAAATAAATATACACTTTCCAGGGATTTTGGTAACTTAGATGTTGAAAGAATTTGAATTTAGGCGAGGACACTAGTTCATAAATAAAATAAACACGTAAATACGAATTTTACATAACACATAAGAATCAGAATAGTAATTTAGAATTAAATTAATCATCAAACAAATAAAGGTTTAACATAAAATGATAATCTTACCTTGAACGATGATTTCAGGAACAAATTGTTCTTCACAACTAGAATAAAAAAAGGTGGAGGATGATTTACACAAATTTTAAATTAAAATAAAAGTTCATTAAATACACGAAAATCAAATATTTTTAAGTAAGCCGTCACAAAGCGAAAGAAAACTAGTACAAATCTTTAAAAACGTTCACACGTCGATGTCTGCAAAGAACAACGCGGGAGGAATAAATATATCTGTGCAAGACAAAAATAAAGTTAATTTAAACCAAGGGACAGAAAATTGATTAAAATGGACGAACAGTAGTAATAATAGTAGTAGTAGTTCTTTTCCTTTCGTTGTGAAAAAGCATTATGCTGATATTTCACACTAGTGAATCTATTTATACTTACTATTTTTCTCTCTTTAAAAATGATCATAATTGCCATATTTACAATTAAGAAGAAGAATGCGCAGAAATAAAAACTAGAAAAACTTTAGTCGTCTATTTTTCTAGACATATACATACACATTTGAGTTATATTTATTTAAACAAATATTTTTACCTTAAAAAACTAAACTTATTTATACAATACACAGAGAACTTTTCTAACGAAAAAATAATCAGCATTTAAGTTATCCCTAAATAAATAAACAAGATAGTTTTTATACCAATATAACATATTTATAAGTATTGTGTAATGCTGACTTACTTTTTCACAAACTATTACATTATGCACATATGGTATAAATTTAACCTCTAAATCTTCAAGCTTACATTTCATTATATATTTATTGCTGACTTTACCATTATTTTTATTTTTGATAAATGCAGCACCTTGACTACTGTAACATTTGGGAGGGACCGTTAGCAACGAAGATATTTGCATAACATCGGACCAATTAAAAGCCACAAAAGATCTTATAACGCACGTTCTAATATATGATAACATTTTTCATTTACTAAACATTTCAAATTCGTAACTGAGTATATTATTTAAAGAAAATAATTTGTTAATTTCACTTATCGTGAACTTAAGAGTAACCACATCACTGTTTTCTAACACTTCTTTAAACACGACACCGGTGGCACTTGAAACAAACGTTATAGACTCCAATATCATTATAGAAAACATGTAGTCATGAGCAGTTTGTTTTACACATATTTTAGCCTTGATTATTTTTGCTTTAATTAACTTTTCTCGTGCTATCATGGAACACCAATCATTCTTGCTTAGTACAATTCTTTGTTGATTTTGTTGTTTGGAGTCACAATTTACGTAGCCCAATAGAATTATAGAATTTAAGTCGTAGCTAACACAAGTTCATATTTCCACATATTTTCGATGAATATAATTAGACTCGTAATCATGAAATTGATACCGAAAACAGTTTAAAAGTTCTTCAATCCTGGCACTTTATTGCATGTATAATAACTGTTTGTTTATCTGTTCGTAATAGGAATTATAACTGATGACGATTTTCCTTTTCATTTCTCCCATCAGTGGTACTAGTAATAATTGTAGCAGCTACTGTTATTGTTCTACCCATATTTTCTCAATTATTACCATCTATTATATTTGTATTATGGTTTGTAAATAAAGAACCGTTACAGGCGTTTACACTTGTTGCTTCTTCTTCTTCTTCTTCGTTTTCTTAATAATTATACATATTAAATAAATTGGAAGAATTTTCATTTCATTCTTAAAAAACAAAAAATCATATTAATTTTTTAAAAAACAGCCGAATAAAGGCCTTGCTTCAGAATTACTCAAATGCAAACTAGTTACTAACAGTTGTGTTTGTTTGTAAGATATAGACACGCATATACATTAAGGAAAATAGTTGAGGATGGAAATAAATTGTCTCGTTACGTACGTGTTTTTAAATGAATAAAAACCGACTTGTCTATCATGTCGGTTAAATTGAATGCAGGTGTTCCGTTCCGTTCAAATATGAGACCGATCGGAGGTTGCGGGGAAAGTGGGTGTGAGATAGAACTTAGTGAAATAGTCTACAGATATTTCATTTCATTTTTAAGAAAGTATTTGAACTTTAATTATTTTTCTCCTAATTACGATTTTAAAATTGTTATCTTATTTGAGAAATGGATAAGCTACAACATCAACAAGCATAACAGCATCAATGACTTCTTTTGAAAAGTCGCAGGGAACACAATCAACGCCTTCATAGGTTTTAGTAAAATTTAGTTAATACAACAGGTCTCGAAAATTAGCAAAACTCGACCGTTGGGGATTCGTTTGTATAACTTTTTCTGGACTTTTTATAAGTCACTCACCAATCTTGTATCGTAATATACTCTTACTACCACACTGTTGCATGGTACACGCAGGCCATTATTACTACAAATCATTTTTAATAATCCCTTTTCAAATCCATTGCAACTTCTACAATTTGCTCAAACGTCGCATTGGGTTCTAAAATACTCTAAACGCAATAATGTCACTAAATAAGACGATTTTATACTATTTATCGTCCTTCCTTTCTTATCACTTGGCTTAATTAATACTTCTTTGCTATCTTTTGTTTTACTTTTATTTTAGTTTTTCTCAACTTATAAAAGTTTAGTTTAGTTTAGTTGTTAAATTTTATTGGTGATGTATGTTTTTATGTTTGTTATTGTTATCTCCATTTCAAATATTTTTTCCTTAAAAACTTGACAAAATTTTATGTATCTGAATTTTTAAATGCAGTTTTCAGTTGATTACATCTTTATTCGGCGATTCTTTTTGATTTTCTTCATTATCATTTAAAAAGTTATAATCTAATATAGTACCTAATTTTGTTATTAATTACCCTAAGGTACATTTCAAATTTTAAGTCACAAGCTTATACCAACGGAGTATTATAAATTAGCACAGATTAATATGCATTTTTTAAATTTGTGATTGAAATTCAAATAACTTCAAATGGGTTAAGTTTTAAAAAATTAGGTTAGAACCCTTTCTAGCGATGCACCAAAATGTCTTTTGGCACATTAATTTATTTAATTACCATGAATCAAGGGGGACAAATGACAAAGACAAAAATCATAACTAATGTCATAAACCTTCAACGTTTAAACGTAAATTAACACACAGCTGATGGTCAGACATACGTTTAAGCTTTCAAAGTTGAGCGCGACTAAAAGATTTGTTGAACACTCACCCTAAGGGTTGGCATTCATCTGCAGTGCACCGGTATAATCTTACTGTTTCTAAATATAGAATATACGTAAATGATAGTTTTTAGATACTGAAAGGACTTTAATATGATTAAAATTACCAAATTTTAGTCCTTTATTAAATAAATGTAATTGTCCTTAATACTTTTATCATGTTTGTAAATAAGATTGCCTTAATGTTTGTTGTTAAATATTTTTTTCTGTTAAGGCCATTCACCTATGCTGCCAAGTATTGTTATTAATATAATTATTAATTTAAATTAAATATTGTAAATTCATTGAAAATATAAGTACTGTAAAGTATTTTAATTAAACTAAATAAAATTTGAAAAATTGTCTAATGAAATTGAAAAAAAAAGTAATAGGGCCAGTGCCGTAACTAGTTTCTCAAGTATTCTGGCAAGGTTTTGTTTGTGGGCACCTTAATTTAAAATTTGAAAATATTATATTTAACTGGTTTCACGAGTTTGATATTGGATCGCCCTTCGATTTGAGCTCTGTGCTTGTGCGCTTATTCCATATACCTAATTGCGGCCCTTAGTAGTGCTAATAAAAATCTAAAAGTGTCTTCAGTATTAGAAGTTGACAGGTGGTCAAAACTGAATAACTTTAAAATAGAAAAACATTGAACTTGACGCATGCGTGAATTTGATGAAGTATTTAGGTGATGAACTACCTAGATTAGTTTTTAAATTTGAATATAGCTATAATATAAATTATAGTGAAAAAGTGAATGTTTTTACTGATTTCGTAGTTTAATCAACACGGGTAAGTTATAATTTTATACATATAGATCATGTATTAAATATATGGAAAAACCTATTGAACTTGAGAGATGGATAAGTAACTAATTTAAAAAGATTTACGTTTCAAGGTATTTAGCATTTAAAAACCTACCTGGATAGTTGTAGAATTACTTTTATCTCACGTTTGTTATATTTATATCTAACACATTTATTTGTATCACTTATGTGTATTTACTTGGCGATGTACGATTAATGCTAAGCATTTCTTTTTTGAAATTATTTTTAGAATATATAGGAACACGTATATACAATAGTTGGCATTTAAAATACATGTTGTTTACAATCAAATACTATAATGAAGTGGCATTGTAGGTCGTTTGAACTTACATGAATCATAGTAATTGGTAACCATAATACTCGTATGTTACCTATTTTTATATTAATTTGTTTTATATATATATATATATATATATATATATATATATATATATATATAAATAT
>JAHWXV010618184.1:0-13069 GCA_024586415.1 Phrixothrix hirtus | reverse complement strand
TGTCTTGGTCATTGTCTTTTATTGCAATTTAGAACTATTTGTATTATAAACTAATTCCTGCCGGATTAGTAATTATGTTCGTGTAAATAAAAGGAGGATTTATATGGAAATAAAATACTGTTTAATAAATTGGCATATGCATTACATGTATATAATAAAATCTAGCAAAATTCGATCATAAAACAGTATCTTCGTTTTTACATTTTCTTCTACCGTAAAATGATCCAAGGAAATGTTGCGTACACTTAAATACTACAAGATAATCTAATTTGTGGCCATTACATGCTACGTGTTTGGTAGGAACCGAGAACGAGGCTTCATATTTCCAATACAGCCAGCTAAGTAACTATCCGGCATCTAACTATTTTGTTTCCATAAATGGAACTGTATATTTCGCCCTACTCGTTCTTATAGATTTCCCTAAGCGGTTTTGTTTGCTTTCCACACAGTATAGTGTATCTCATAAGCAAGTAATGAAATTGTAACATTCATGAAATAATAACGTCTCTCACAAGTATGTGATCAGATTCTGAAGGCGGACAGAAACAAAATATAAACTTTATTTATACTTTGCATTTTTCTTAAAATGACTAATTTTCGAGAATTTCGAGGGAAAATAATGTTTTTACTGAGGAATAATAGCGACTACCAAGTTTGCCATGACCAAAGTTGTAGGAATGTGTTGGGATGTTAACACTTACCTTTCAGGGTTTATGGCAATCTGTATGGTTTAAATAACTAACGTGTCGCATTTCCATACAACTGTTTATTTAGTAATTAAACTAATGACCGTATAAATAACTTTGTGACATCACTTTTTACGTTCTAGGTAGTGTGTGACTTATGCTATATATGTTATATATTCGACTTTTTAATTTGACTACTGAATTTCACCATGAAATAAATAAAATAGAAACTGTTTGATGGCGAATTTAATTCTCTATTAAACATAAAGTTTCCAAATTAATAATCGGCTCGTGTTTGTTGTGTCCACAAAGATATAAATTGGTGGGTAAGTTTTGAACGTTGTTTCACAAACGCGTTACTTCACAAACTAATTAATAGATGCTACAATTTATTCTATTTTATAATACTCATAATGAGAATAACAATATATGGAAATACTAAATATCCATATTTTAACAGATACCGATATACAGCTATTTCCCGCATTCTATTAGAGCGTTTGAGTTTCTTTCACACTATTAGACAGCAAAGTTGAATTAGTCATGCTTTTCAAAAAACGTTAAATTGTTTTATGGAAAAGTTTTTTGTATGTTAAGGAATTTGTAAGTTCCCGCTAACTGCTGCGAATTCAAACACAGTAATAAACTTTTAATTCCATACTATAATACAACAATGATTCGTTCTAGTTAAGGCGACCATGTTGTAAAGATATGGGATACCAACGTCTTAAATAACATACATACGCAGGTAGGTTGAAAACTAATGCACACATGCTTGTAGAACGCGAACGAAATCACCCACAGAGGCGCGCCAGATGGCAAATGGAAGTACCGTTCCCCTTCAATACACATGCACAGGATTGAGGTCGTTGCGTTCATCCAGTGTTTTTCTAGAAGTAGAAGTATGTATACGTGTACTAGTGATATGTCAATGCGAGTTAAACTGCGTGCTGTCATTGAATTTTTAATTTCTGAAGAAATGACTCTTACTGAAATTCATAGTTGTTTGAAAGCTGTATATGATGACGATGCTGTTCACAGATCTTGTGGTGGCGAGCATGAAAAAGCCATAATGGTTAATAAAACACGCAGCGGACGTCCGATTACTGCCACGGACGATAAACATCGCAAATTTGTCTACGATTTGATTCAAAATGTGTTAAATGCAGCTTGGCGAGAATAATCTTGCGACATAACAACTCTCGTCCACGCACCTTGCGCACAACTGGAAAGGATCTGCAAAACCTGAAGTTTGAACCGATTCCACACCCTCCTTATTTCCCCGATCTTGCTCCTACAATTTTTATTTTTTCTTCTACTCAAGAGGGACCTCAAGAGCAATCATTACACCTTGGTCGATGAGGTAAAGGCAGCTGTCAAGTCCTGGATTCGAAAAAAGTCGGTTGAAGCTTTCAGTGACAGAATAAAAACCTGGTTATGCGTTGGAAGAAATGTGTTAACCTTAACGGTGACTATGTTGGAAAATAAATATATGATTTTGAAATATTGGAATTTTGTTTTAATTTACTTTTTTTCGCGATTATGCTATTTGATTTTGTTCGCGCTCTACAACCATGCATAGTTTTCAGTCTACCCTTGTATATTTGGTAACTGGAGGCGAAAAATGAAATCTCACATATATGTTTAAAAACTAAATCGAAATGGAAGAACAACTTTTTTCCATGTTCTGCTTCGTTTTCGAGATATCTGAGTGCAAATGATGCGAAGAAATAACAAATATAAGTAATTACATAGATATGCACTGAAATAAACAAATTACCATAAAGGCGGTACATTTATTGCATTTAAATTTAAAACACATAATAAAGAGAAACTTTAAACAAAAAAGAATTATCCAAGTAAGTGTTCAAAGATTCCACCATTTTCACGAATACATGCCCGACAACATTAGAACATCGAGTTGTTCACTGCTGTGAAGTTTTCTGTAGCTTGAAAGTCCTGCATTGCGTTATTTATGCTGTATTGCAGCTGTTTAACTGTATTAATCTGTTCAGCATAGACTAACCGCTTTAATTCGCCCCAGAAATAGAAGAATTTAGACTAAATTCTGTAAAAAAATTTCAATAATTGCATCCATTATTTATACTAATTCATCCCCAATCATAATAAGATGGAAATATCTAATATATTAACCATCTCTTATGGATATGCAAGGCATGCGTTGAATCCTATAGCATTTTCAGCCCTCTCCCAGTTCTATGTCACTTCTCCGTGGGAAATAGTTTAGTCCCACGAAACAAAGGAGAATTTGTAGTAGTAATAAGCAATATTGTTCAGCATTAATCACCCCGGGTCATGTTAATAGATATTTATGTGCCGTAGTTGTACCAGTCAAATTTAGTCAAAGAATGACGGTGATGTCAACGCCGTACACGACCGTATGTTTAATCTTTTGGGCAGGTTAACTTTGACTCAGTATAATTGGTGATATTTGGTTACTCTAATTTAGTTCATGTACTATTTTGATTTGATATACGGGAAAACTGTCTTGAATAACCCCGTAGTAGTTGTGATACTTTACTTTTATTTGAGTGGATTATACGACTAACTGTCTCTCGTCTATTTTTTTTACTTCAACTAGCTTTAGCTTTAAGACCATTACCTGTAAAGCTTATAGACTTGGAAGTAGGTTCGAGTAGAACCTGCATCACATTATCTTAACCATAGAGCGGTCGTGTCCTTGCAGAAGGAGTACCTATTAGTAGACAAGTAAAGAAACGCGTGACACCAGTTTTTCTCGTTGGTCGATGCCCTTTGGAGAATGCTCCTTACCGTGGACAGAATCAGTATCTCTGAATGTCTGGTAGTAGACAAAACAGTTAACAGCGATTCCTGTCGGTAGATTTGAACTCTCCTCCCTCACACCGAAGCAGTTTAGTCAGCCCTCACTGTTAACGCCGGTTCCATCCATCGACGACGTGGTCCGGCCTAGTGCCGATTTGGATCGTAGCAAATTGCAGATGGAATAGGTTGTAATATAAACTATGGAATGGCTCAATGTTTACGTCAGTTTTTACATTACTTGAAACATGATCCATGTTTCACTTTCACGAATTTATGGACCGGTAATGGGTTGTACACTACCAACACATAGAAAGTACTAGAGAAACGCAATGAAGCAGTCCGAATTTAGCTCTACTTCCACAGCTCATCTTTTAAAAGGTACGCCAACAACTTCGCTACATGTGTAGATTATGATAAATCCAATATACATTGAACTAACTTATCAGCCACTACGACAAAGGTCAAATCAAATTCAAAATAGAAAACAATAGTACAATAATATTTTTGGACATCAATATATTGTAACGAAAATTAGAAAGAATAGAAATATGATGGAAGATTCTAGAAACATCCAGCACCTTTTTCTAGAATAAAATAGATGATGTAATCTCCAAATGACTCATTGCAGTAGCTGATATCTGTCAATTCAATTAGGTCAGCAATGAGTAGTAGCATTATAATCTGTTGCATCATTATTATGACTAATTTCTTATTCTATACTATTCTATGGCAATCTAGAAATTATCTTTTCTATATAAGCAGTAGACTAAATTCTCTTAGTTGGTTTCCATTAGAATCTTGTACTGATATTTACTGATATCCATATAAATATAAATATAAGTAAATAGAAATATAAATGTGACTTGTGAAATAAATATTTAAATAATTAAGTGTATATAAATAATTGTAATCTTACTGAATTTAATAAACACTTTAAAACAATTAACTAGCTTCGTTATATTGGTGTCGGGTTCGGGTTTGCTATTAAATGTATAAACTCACAGGCTGTTATTAATTAAAAGCTAGTGTTAACTGTTTTTATATGCAAGTGACAACAAGCGCCGAAAAACATAAAATGGAATCGTTGATGGAAATGTTGTGAAAGATGCAGGACGAAATTAAATCCAATCAAACTAAATTACAAGAAAAATGGATTCTAATAAAAAAAATGGAATCCAATAAAACTAAATTTCAAGAAAATATCAAACTAAAATAAACCAAAAAAATGGATACCAATCAATATAATTTAAAAGAAGAAATTACAAACAAATTAAAAGAGGAGATGTTACCGATTAATGCAAATCAAAATAAACTAGAGGAGCAAATTAAATCAGGTCAAAATGAATTATAAGAAGCAATTACAACCAAATTAAAAGAGGAAATGGAATCCAATCAAAATAAATTACAAAATGAAATTAGAGAATGTTAATATGCATTAAATGAAGAATTTAAATTAAGTCAAATTAAATTAAAACGGAACCTAACAAAATAAATAGAAAATGATACCAATGAGATGTCAACAAAATATGAGGAGGTAATCAAGAAGTGTGATGAATAATAGTGGCCCTACGTGGGGATGCTTTAGATATCCTACAAACAATACTGGGTGATCTACAGAATAACTACGATTACCTTGTTTCACGATTGGAAATGCGATACGGGATAAACATCTGCAACAGATCTACTGTGCCCAGTTAAGAAATCGTGTACAGAAGGCTGAAGAGAACCCTCAGGAATTTGAAGCTGAAATTGCGCGGCTAGTAAGATTAAAATACCAAATGGCTCCTGAAAGATTTATTGAACAAATTGGGGTACAAACATTTGTCAAAGGTTTTAGAAATTCTGAAACACAACAGGCACTTACTTTAGCACGCCAACGTGACCTTGATAGTGCATTAGCACTGGAGCTTGAAGCTGCCAAACAAGCATCAAAAGAGCCATACTCGGCTACGTGCAGTCAAAGAAGTCAAAGATGTATAGAAGAAATGCCATTGAGACTACTTAAGACGAAAAAACAAAAAGGGCGTAAACCACATTGCTGCAAGTGTGGTAAATGAAGGAAGAGAAATTTTCAATAGGCCATGAGAAGTCCAACTGATAACAAAAATCATCAAGAAAACTAGAAAGGATCGAAGTGAGGAGACGAATGTTGATCTCTGCCAGCCATGTCTCGGATGTCACCATCCAAGCGGCGTGATTAAAACATAAACCCGATAGCCTTTAGATTAATGGAATAATATAGGAGGGAATTGACAAATGCTGCTGGATACAGGAGCAACGAAGGCAATAGTAAAACCGAACGTTGCTGGGAATGTAAGGCTACTGACGTCACAGCTGAGAATACGCACAGCTATAGGAAATCACGCAACCGTTCATGGTGAAATTATTACAGATATTGAGATTAGTTGTAGGAGGTTAACCCATCGCGTACTAGTAGCTCATATTGAGGAAAGCGTTATGTTGGGTATGGATATAGTGTCTGAGTTTGGCTTTGCTTTACACTTTAAGAATCACATCATACGAGTTAGTAATGAAGAGATGCCCATGAATCAACGGGATGACCACGCAATGTAACTAGTGTTAGCAGAAGAAGTGACATTATCACCCAGCAGTGAAACAATAGTTATGTGCTTGGATGGAGACTTCCAAGTAGGATGTATAGGAATCCTAGAAACCAGCAACATAAATATTGGTAGTGGTATTCTGCCTGGAAAGGTGTTGATCGAGGCCAAGGGAACAACGTTTGTTCGCTTGATGAATACCAATACTTTCCAGATAACACTAAGGAAGGGTACTGAATTAGGATCATGAACACCTATCTCATCTGTGATACGTTGCACAAGAGCCAGTGAGAAGGTTTCGTCCTTAAAGATGTACCTCAACTGCATGCCATACTCTAATCCTTGGATAATGGGTTATCCTATGAGCAAAACGTTAAAGCAAGTCAGTTAATCCAACGATACGCCAATATATTTCCCACAGATTACCGTTTGAAAGGAATAACAAATGTTGCAAATACCAGTGGTGCCCTACCAATACGTGAACGATCAAGGAGGCTGGATTTTTTCAAACGAGAGGATGCCGAAGAGATCATAAAGGACATGGTCGTGAAGGGATAACAGAGTCATCCAACATTCTTGGGCACCGCCAGCTCCACTGGTTAAAAAGGAAGGTGTTAGCACCTGATTTTGTGTGAATTACCGTCGTTTAAATAATGGGACCAAACAATATAGCTTTCATCTACCCAGAATTGACGACACTTTAGACACGCTTTCTGGCTCCAAATTGTTTTCGACTCAAGACATGAAAAGTGGATATTGGCAAGCAGGCATGGAAGCTAAACATCGGGAAAAGATAGCATTCTCTGTTGGATCTGGTCTCTGGCAGTTCACCTAAATGCCTTTTGGAGTGTGCAATGCACCAACGATGTTGGAACGGCTAATTGAATTCAACCTGAGGTGGTTGTCTGAAAGACCTTCGACGAGCACCTGAAAAACCTCGAAGAGGTGTTTCAAAGACTACGAAGTTCACATCAACAGCTTAGTCCGAAAAGGTGCAACTTGCTTCAAAAAAAAGTTAAATAGTTGGGTCAAGTAGTCTCAGAAACAGGTGTGGCAGCTGACCCGGAGAAAATTAGGTCCATACGCGAATGGCCACAGCCGAATGATAAACATGAATTGAGAGGCTTCTTGGGGTTATGCACTTACTATCGTCAATTTGCAGACATTCCAAAACAACTTGCAAGACTTACTGCAGGAGACCAGTCATATTTATGGAGTAATAGCTGCGAGGAGCCATTTGAAATATCTAAACGAACATTGATAACGGCACCTATACTAAGTTACCCTAGAATAGAAGGAATATTTGTCTTAGATACCTACGATAGTCACGTCGGCAACGGTACAGTGCTATCGCAAGTTTAAGATGGACAAGAACGAGCGATTGGGTTGTTTAGCAAAGTGTTGTCCAAACCTGAGAGGAACTATTGAGTTACGCATTAAGAATTGCTAGCGATGATAAAGGCCGTTGAAAGTCTTTACAAATACCTTTATGGCCGTCATTTCTTATTTAGATCTGACCATGATGCGCTGAATTGGTTCCTGCATTGTAAGAATTCAGAAGGCTAAATACCGAGGTGGATTGAACGGTTACAAGAGTACGATTTTGAAATTGAACATCGTGCCGGAACAATTCATAGAAAGCGGGAATCAAATACATCTTGGTTGCAGTGAACTATGTTAGAAAATAGACAGAAGGGTATGCTATACCTAATCAAGAGGCATTTATAGTGGTTGTGACCTTGGCAAAGGACCTATTTAGCCGTTACGAGATTCCTTTGGAATTACACTCAGACCAAGGGAGAAATTTTAAGTCAGCATTATTCCAAAGTCTCTGCCAACTATTGAAAATACGCAAAACCAACTGATCTTTACCAACAGTCAGATAGAATGGTAGAACACATGAATCGAACTATGGGAAAATATTTGTCAAAGGTTGTTTCGAACCATCAAAGAGATTGTGACCAGTATTTACATTTGTTCCTGATGGCATATCGATTAGCTGTACACGAAACAACAGGAGAGACCCCAGCTAGAGTGTTGTTAACGCTTGAAATAAGACTACTGTATGAATTGGGTTCTGGTAGTAAGCCTGGGGAAGAGGACATTGCTGGAAATGCGTATGCTGAAAGTCTACGAAGGAAACTAAATTCCATGCATGAGAGAATTCGCAATCTCATCAAGATTGCCAGCAATTGAATGTAAGTCCAGTAGGATGTAAATTCCAAAATGGTAGAATTTCAACCCAATGGTCTTGTTTGGTTGCACCAACCTCACTGACGGCGAGGGCAACCTCCCAAATTGCAAAGATCTTGGGAAGGTCCATATAAAGTGATGAAAAGGATCAACGATGTAATCTACCGAATTATGAAATTTCCCCGAGGAATGCCCAAAGTGGATCACATGAATGGGTTAACCCCATATGCTGGGAGGAACGTAGAACCGGAAAAGCAAGAATGTGTGCAAAGGACGAACCGGTTTGAAGTGAGAGAATTAGGAGTCAAAGATAGCGAACAATCATTTACTGACTGTATGACAACCTATTCGGGACATCACAAAGCTAGATTTGGTGTTACCACTGAGGAGTACAGAAATCTGTTTGATGTACTAGGGGAGTACTCGTTGGTCCTTTGTGTCGATAAAGACGTCCGAATGTCCCGTGGCATCGCAAGTGAGGTTAAGAAGAGGTATGGTGGCTTAGAAGAAATACTGCAACAAGGTATGACAAGGTATGCGAAATATTTACTACCTTGTAACGAAAACATTATCCCATCAAAAGCCACGTTATGAAGAGTTGTTTGTGTAAGGCGTTATGGGTTTCAAGGAAAAATGTTTGTGCCGGCGCCAGTAGAAAGTTAGCTTTGCCAAAGCTTGGTTGATGCCTACATCAGTTTAATTCGTGGTTGGTACGTAACATGTTGGAGGTGGTGTTTCAAGGCTCTGATATCAAGATCCTGGTCTTTAGTTGGAATCCAATAGGAACTCCACTAACGATGAAATCCGTGGACTGCCATTTTTTCAAGAAATGGGGCTGCAAGTATGGATCGCAGTGCAGATTCCGACATTCGCCAAGAAAGGTAGAACCATCGCAACTGCGAAGTCCAAGGTCATTGTTTGGGACGTAGCAGTCTTAAGGAGGGGGAGTGTAACGAAAATTAGTAACAATACAAATGTGATGGAAGATTCTAGAAATATCCATCACCTTTTTTTAGAATAAAATAGTACGGGTTATGACAACTACAGATTGTCCTATATAAAAAAATAAAATCTGTAGTTAAAGATCGAATATAATGGAAGGTAAAGAATGTTAATTACAAGTAATAATATACATGCCTCCCCGGAAGGGGATTAAGGAACAATCATTTCTATAATTAGATCAAGGAACGCTTGTGTGATTAATAACTAAACTATTCTATATTCCACAAGAAAATGTCGGCACTCAAGTGGCCTTAACACTATGAACAATTAAAATTCAACAAAGCGTTAGTCTTTTATTTAAGATAATGCCAAGTTCGTCTTGAATTTATACGTGATCGACAAATCTGTCCCAGTCCGTTTAACTTAATTGGGTTGAAGATTAGGTAGATTAAATAACGGATACATCACTTATTCGATGTTCTACAGATCAATACTTCCCGAAGGAATCGTAGATAACAAACCTGCTGCCTAGTATATCTTTCTTATCGCACTTACATACAACCTTGTCAGAAGTAAACACTTTGTTTCCAAATCGACATGAAATTGAAGTTCATCATTTTATTACGAATTCGTACTTGATGGAAATCAATCAAATCTCTACCAATTTGATCCCCAAATACACCCTACGGGTAACTTTTCGATTATTATCGTTGAATAACGCCAGGACACACTACGGCAGCGCGACCTAATTCTGCAGCTTTCATATCTCTACTACTGGTAAAGTCAAGTATTTCTACTTGAAATTACAGAGGGAAGACGAAAGCGGTTAACGTTTATTTGTAGACTTGTTAGCCTTCACACGGGAATTGTTCAATAAATATTTTTATGGAAAAGCTCGTTTTATAAAACTTAAATTAGGATTTTTGAATTTTATTTATTGCTAAAATGAAATTATACGATTTGAAAATTTACAATTGTGATTTTGACGTAAGACTAATACTGCCAATTTACCAATTGAATTTTGTTATTACTATGCGGGTGTTTCCAAATGAATGACCAATGTTGTAAGATTTGCATAAGCGCTTATAAAGTTCATTATTCTTTAAAAACAAAAACTTAAGTAAAAATCGGCGTTGCTTGTCTGCTAAGATTTGATTACTTAAAATACTCAACTAATTGTATAATTTATATTCTTTTCAGAACACAATTAATAAATATAACAATATGGAAGCATTATACCTACTTGTTCCTAAAAAAAGCACACATTTAAAAATCTAAGTACTCGATCAAGTTACTTACAAATTAAGAGCAATAAATCTTTTTGCAATAATTGTTAGTAAAATTTAGTATAAGAATTGTTGTAAGTACGCTTAATATTACAAACCACAATGCTAGTTTTGTTATTCGACTCAATAATTTATTATCTATACAGGATCTTTCGCCTTAGCTTGGAGGCGTATTTCTTGCGTAATTTGAAGTCGAAAATAGCTTAGACACATAGTCCCGTAACTAGTTAGTTAAAGAGTTATGGACGATATTAAGTTTTCAGATGATAAATCGGGTTAGATTAATTGTACACAGATCACATAAGCATAGGTGTTTTATTGTTTTTTCATGTTGACAAATGCAGTTTTACATTAAGTAGTGTTAGCAGTTACGGTTGTTATTCCTCAAGGGTGTTTTTCTGTGTCCACTTAATAATTGTAGTTGTTTTTCGTATTTTTTAGCGTGTTTTTTGTGTAATTTACTAATTTACTGGTTGTAGTTGTCGTTTTTTGTGTAAGTCTAATAATGGCAACATATTCTAATCAAAAATATGCAGCGGCAATGAAACAACATCGCCAGAGGTTGCCCTTTTGAAAAATACCCCATAGTTAAGGGAAATAGGTACTTTTCAAAAGCTACGTTGGAACACTACTTACAGCAAGAACTTGCCGAAGAGGTAGCTATGCTTAATATGACTAAAACCAGCCTTTGTATTAACGCATGGAGAGTCGCAAATTATTAGTGTTAGCCGAACGTAAGGGGAGAATATGGAATATCTAATCTTGGCTCGTATTCGTATCATATTTGATCTACCTAAGAATTACAGCCTACAGACCACGCAGCGCGTTTTGAATTGTGTCGCTGGGCAATGACTCACCAACAGATTTGTGAGAAAATTATTTTTTACAATGAAAAGCTATTTAATTAAAAGGGAATTAGAAATATTAGAGACACATTCATGGGCACTTGTGCATCATTATGAAACAACGGAGACTCATTTTCACCACCAGCTTTCTGTGAAAATTCGGCGTGGTATCATTAATAACCAACTCATAGGGCAATTCCTAATCCAGGAACATTTGACATCCAAACATTGTTGAAATTTTTCTAATACGAACAGCCAGAACTGTTGGAAGAGGTGTCTTTTCAGACCAAAGCTAAAATATCGTATCAACTTGTGGCGCGCCATATCACTTTGGGAAAAACGTGACTAGGTTTCTAAATAATAACCGGTAGATTGGAAAACGAGGTCCAATTCGTTGACCGTCAAAGTGACCAGACAACGCCCATCGACTGTTATTGCAGGGGAAAATGAAGAACATAGTCTACTCTTTAACAATTTAAATTACAGGTAAATTAATTAATAAAATTATAGCTGCAGTTATAACGGTGCCTGGTGACCCTAACATTGTGCAAATAGTCATACCTTCAATTATAAGCAGAGCTACAATATGCATTGCCAAAGCGGGAGGACATTTTGTTGAATAACTGGCATAATTGTCTTTATTTTATCTATACACTTTAAAAATAAAACATTTAGTTACACTAGTATTATTTGTTTGCTTAACAATTTCAATATTGCCTATAACTCTTTAACTATCGAGTTACTGGCATATTTAGATTCTTGACTTAAATATATCCAAGGAATAATCCTCAAAGATTTGATCATCCAATCGTAGGACACCCTGTATATAACATTTAATTTGTAACAAATGCAAATCATCGGTCACAATTATGGCGGTGATTTAGCCGAAACGTCCACAGCTTATAAAATTAATATCAAACAAACACAATCGAGTTTCAATAATTATGTTTTAATACTATGCTATCTCTGGCATCGCACCACAAATCGCCGCTTTAAGCGCAATCGAGGACGTCAATGTGTGACAGGCTAAATTGACAATAACGCATGTGGGAGAAATCATGAGTGTTTAACCACGGCCGGTAGAGCTTCAGCGAAGCGGAGTGCGGTTCGTTGAGACTTGCGAGGCTAAACACTGCAGAATTAAGTCAAAATCGGTAAAAGGTGGGCGCCACCGTTCTCAAGTCAAAACTGTAATTATGCGATGCTTGCGAAACACCCTGTATCTCACGATGTTAGTGACCTACCTTAAAAGTGGAAACAGACAGTCTAGCGGTACTGTAGATGCTAGATTAAACTGTATATATAAGTCAATGGAATATGCTAACGAAAGCTCTAAATAATGTTTACGTTACATGCAAAAATTTAGGGCGTAATGTGCCTTAAATGAAATGCCTACGGGTAGGTTTTAAGAACTGACCCCCCAGTATATTATTAATTAAATTAACTAACTGAACTTTAGATTTTTAAGGAAGTGTTATTTTTACTCAGAAATAAATGCTTTATGACTTTCGTCCCTGAAAATTATTAAAGTGCTATTTGACTTTTTTCACGCGCACTGTATAACTATAATTGCAAATAAGGTTTTTTACGTTGGTGAAATAATAACCAAATTTGAGCACAACACCTGTATTATATAATTTTAGTTTTCATGAAAACACACACACACACACACACACACACACACACACACACACACCACACACCACACCCACACACACACACACACACACACACACACACACACATACACA
>JAHWXV010618170.1:0-12763 GCA_024586415.1 Phrixothrix hirtus | reverse complement strand
CAAAGTGAAATACTTGGGTCATGTAGTTTCGGAAAAAGGTGTGGCAGCAGATCCAGAGAAAATTAAGTCCGTGCGGGAATGGCCACAACCAAAAGATAAATATGAATTAAGAAACTTGCTGGGGTTACGCACTTGCCATTGTCGATTTGTACGTGGATTTGCAGACATCGCAAAATTTCGTACAAAACTTACTGAAGAAGACCAGTCATATTTATGGAGCAATAGCTGCCATGAGTCATTTGAAACACTCATACAAACATCGATAACAGCACCTATACTCAGTTACCCTAGAATAGAGGGAAGATTTGTCTTAAATACCTATGCTAGTCACATCGATATAAATGCAGTGCTATCACAAATTCAAGACGGACAAAAACGAGTAATTGAGTAATTTAGCAAAGTATTGTCCAAACCTGAGAGGAACTATTGTGTTACGCGCAAAAAATTGTTAGCGATGATAAAGGCCGTTGAACAGTTTTACAAATACCTTTATGAACGAAATTTCTTATTGAGAACTGATCATGCAGCGTTGAAATAGCTCCGGCAGTTTAGAAATCCAGAAGGCTAAATACCGAGATGGTTTGAATGGCTACAAGACTATGATTTTGAAGTTGAACATCGTGCCGGTAAAATTCATAAAAATTTTGACGCGTTATCAAGACGGCTTGGCACAGAAGATTGCAAGCATTGTACTCGGTTGGAGTCAAAAGTTGAAGATCCTCTTGTGAACCGTACTACTGTAAATAACGACGACTGGAACCCATATAATGTCAAACAAGATCAATAAAACGACCCAGACCTGAAGGTGCTATTAAAATGGAAGAATGAAGGTTGTAGACCAGGTTGGGAGGAAGTGGCCTCATTTAAACCCATTATTAAAGCATATTGGTCCCAATGGGACCCGTTGCAAGTTTAGGGCGGCCTTTTCAAAAGAGCCCTGGAAAATGACGATGGAAATAAAAGACGAATGCAGTTGGTGGTTTCGAAAAACAGAGTATTGGAAATTCTACGACAGCTGCATGATGGTCTATCAGGAGGACATATGTGAGTAAAGAAAACTCTGGAGAAAGGCCGTGAAAGATTTTACTGGATAAACTGCAAGGATGATGTTAAGGAATGGTGTCGAAAATGTATAACATGTGCATTTGGGAACGATCCCTTGGGGAGGCGAAAAGTACTGATGCGGCAATATAATGTGGGTCGTCCATTTGAAAGAGTAGTTATAGGTATAGCTGGTCCATTTCCAGAAACCGAGGAGGAAAAATACTACATCTTGGTTGCAATGGACTATTTTAGTAAATGGACCGAAGTATACGCAGGCAATTACAGTGGTCAAGACCTTGGTAAAAGAACTGTTTAGCCATTTTGGGATTCCATTGGAATTATACTCAGACCAAGGAAGAAATTTTGAGTCAACCTTGTTTTAAAGTCTCTGCCAATTCTTGAAAATACGTAAAACCAGAACAACTGCTCTTCATTCACAGTCAGATGTAGTGGTAGAACGCATGAATTGAACAATGGGAAAATATTTGTCAAAAGGTGTCTCGGAGCCGTACACGAAACGACAGGAGAGACCCCAGGTAGCGTGTTATTTGGGCGTGAAATAAGACTACCGTGTGATTTGGAGTTTGGTAGTAAGCCTAGAGAGGATGAGGTCGCTGGAAATGCGTATGCTGAAAGCTTGCGATAGAAATTCCCCATACATGAGAGGGTTCGCAATAACATCTAAATTGCCAGTGATCGAATGAAAGTCCAATATGGCATATGTTCCAAAAAGGGGGGGTTTCAACGCAATGATCTAGTCTGGTTGTACCAACCTCAGCGACTACGAGGTCTATCTCCTAAATTGCAAAGATCTTGGGGAGATCCATATAAAGTGTTAAAAAGAATCAACGATGTAATCTATCGAATTATGAAATTACCCAGAGCAAAGCCCAAAGTAGTTCACGTGAATCGGTTAGCCCCATACGCTGGAAGAAACCCAGAATCGGAACAGCATGATTGTGTGCAAAGGACAAACCATTTTGAATTGGAAGGATTAGAAGTCAAAAACAGCGAACAATCATTTACTGACTTTATAACAACCTATTCGGGACACCACAAAGCTAGATTTGGGGTTACCACTGAGGAGTACAGAAATCTGTTTAATGTACCAAAGGAGTACCCCTTGGCCCATTGTGTTGCTAAGGACTCCCGAATGTCCCGTAGCATTGTAGTTGATTTTAAAGAGAGGTATGGTAGCGTAGAAGAAGTACTGCAATAAGAGCCAAACATTGGAAAGGCATATCACCTATTACGCCGTCACTACCAAGGTATGCGAAGTATTTACTGCCTTGTGACGAAAGGCTTATACTATCAAAAACCACGCTATCCAGACTTGTTGAAGGCATTATGGGATTTAAGAAAGCATATTTGTACCAGTGCCAATAGAAAGTTAGCTGTTCGAAAGCTCGGCTGTGGCCTAGACCAGCTTAATTGGCATGTGGTACGTAACATGTTGGAGGTAGTGTTTCAAGGCACTGGTGTCAAGATCTTGGTGTGTAGTTGACATCCAAATGGAACTCCGCCAACGACGAAATCTGTGGACTGTCATTTCTTCAACAAATGGGGCTGCAAGTATGGATCGCAGTGCAGATTCCGAAATTCTCCCTTAATAGTAGAACAATCGCAAGTGCAAAGTCCAAGGTCACTGTGACGGAACGTAACAGTCTTAAGGAAGGGACAGTGTAACAAAAATTAGAAACAATAGATGGAAAATTCTAGAATAATCTAGAATGTTTTTTTTTATAATAAAATAGGTGATGTAATCACAATGACTCATTGCAGTAACCGAAATCTGTCAATTTAGTTAGGTTAGCAATGAGTCATAGTATTAGAATTTATTACAACATTATTATGAGTAATATTCTGGAATCTTCTTTATATTGTTATAGAATTTATCTTTGCTATATAAACAGCAGATTAAATTCTCTCAGTTTTAGTTTTTATTAGAATCTTGTGCTGTAAGTTGCTGTATACAAAAATCTTAATATAAATAGGTTACAAAAGTAATATAAATGTTTGCTGTTAGTGTATTGTGAAATAAATATTTAAATAATTAAGTGTATATAAATAATCGTAATTTTAGTGAATATAAATAAGCATTTTAAAACAATTAACTAGTTTCGTTACATTATAATTTTTATTTAAAAGTAGTAAATACAGAATATTATGAATAACAATATACTGAACATTCAATAGTTCACAGGAGGTGTTGAAAGTGTGCATCATAAACTTCGATACACAAATTAGCACATCTCAAGATGTTGTTGAAAATTTTTGCCAGTTCATTTGGTGTGATATCCGCAATTGTATTGCGAATGTTCGTTTTCAACTCTTCAATTGTATGCGGGTTGTTACTGTACACTTTACCCTTTAAGTTACTCCACAAATAAAAATAGCAGGCGGATAGATTGACGATTTGGGAGGCCATAATCCTGGAGAAACTATACGGTCTTTTCCGAAAATTTTATGGACGTATGACATTGAAAACCGTAGCACCATCTTGCTGGAAAAACGCATACTCTCTTTCTTCCCCCGTAAGCTGCGCCACGAATGGTTGCAGCAATTCCGTTACATACACTTCAGAGTTCACGGTATTATTAAAGAAAATGGGGCCTATAATCCGTTGGACTGAAACTGCATACCAAACGCCTATTTTTGCATCATGCCGAGGAACCTCAAAGCGTTCCCTGGGATTGTCTGTTGACTAGTAACGAGTATTTTGAGAGTTCGCATACCCGCTAACGTGGAACCATGCTTCATCTCTGATAAAGAAAAGATTTGGATCTAGGTAACCATCAGCAGCATGAGTGAGTAACCATTCGCAATAATGTTGTCGTTTTGCATTGTCCCTAGGTTTTAATGTTTGCATCATCTTTACTTTGTACGCTCGCATATGCAAGTGCTTCAATCTGTTCTGGCATGATTTTTGCTTGATGTTTAGTTGGGAGGATAGTCGTCTAGTTGATTTCCGTGGACTTCTTAGCATTGTCTCTTGAACACGTTGAATATTTTCCGGTGAACAAACCGTCTTTACACGGTTACGTGTGGCGTTAGCGACTGAACCTTTAGCTCTAAATTTAGTAATCATTTTCTGCACAACACTTTTAGAAGGAGCAGACGTTGGTGGATATTTTATCGTGAACCTTTCAATTAATGTTACAAACGATTTACAATTAAAATAATTTTCAAGAATAAACACTCTTTGTTTGATTGAAAATGGCATTATGGAGAACCACCATTAACAACTGACATCGCAACACTGACTAACACAATATGACCGTTAACACGAGATGGCTGCTGGACATCACGTTACCCCTCTCGAGCGCTCGATTCAAATATCACGTACAGTAAGACTCCAGGCCTTTTTTATCTTGGCCACCTTGTATAAATAAACTTTGATAATTTAAAGGAGTACGTTCGATTACTTTTTATTAAAAATGCTAGCGACATTGACGTAAAAAGTACATTAATAGTAAATGTAAAATGATACTTTGTAATCAAAAACAAGGTGGTATTTATATTTTTAATTTAGTAAAGCATATACAGGGTTCTATCCATAATAGATTTTTACCCGAAAATTTACAAAACAAATTTTTTAATTAGATTAAAAAGTTTTACAGATGAGTTCACAAAGGGTTTGGGTGCAGGTGTATTAAATAATGCTGCTTATATCTCGGATACCCTGTATATATATTTGGGCAAATATAGTACCTAAAAACAAACATTTGTGTTATGTAGTCTTCCCCAAAATATTTATTGCTGTCAGTTGTTAAGTGTAGAAAGGATACGGTTTTAATGTTGATAATTAATTTTTATTAAATAATATTCTATACTAACGTTTTCGTTTGTAAAATTGCAGAAACAATGAGAACATTTTCAAGAATGTTAATCTTTCAAAGGTTCGATGGTTATAGTAGCAGACTAACTAAATAATTAATCTTATTCTATGTTTAATTTAATTTTAATTTTATATATATTATTTTTAGATTGCTACTGTACTGCTATTATAACCATCCTTGAGAGTGTTCTTATTGTTTCTGCAATTTTATGAACGAAAACATTAGGATAGAATATTATTTAATAAAAACTAATTATTAATATTAAGACCGTTATTTTTTTTAGATTTAACAACTGCCAATAATTAATTTTTTGGGAAAGACTACATAACACAAATATTAAATCGCATCCCAAATTTAAAAATGAATCCTTTTGTATATCTAAAAACAATGTGTACAAATTTTACATACAAATTCTGCATAAAATTGATATATTTAAAAATAAAGTGAAAGAATCCTGAATTTTAGGCAACCAACTATACACATAAATAATTTTGCCATAAATGATGTTAATTTTGTATATGTCTTTTAATGGCAGGATTACATGCAAGTAATAAATCTTTAAATACTAAAATACAATTAAAAAAGGTTTTCAATTTTTTTCTAATATCGGAAATATAACGCTTATATCATTTTCTTGAAAGTTGAAAACCACAATCCTATATTGATTTTCAAAAAAAACATCACAATCTGAAAGTTATATTAAAGGTTAATGCATTTCTTACTTTGATATAAAGCTTACCTAAATATAGGGAAGTGATAAATGGATTCTAGATTAAATCTCTTCATTAGCCATTAATTAATTTAGTTTATTCCAATTAAGGGTGGTTTCTTCCTTCGTTAGTCAGTTATTTTAGTGTTCGTATAGCAAGAAAGCTACCGACCCGAGTCATGGTACGTCTCCATATTTGAATTCCCTAAATTACTTTTGTGCGGATACTTGAAAAGAAAACTGTACGTTAGACGATTTGAAAGCAAGATTTTGTTAAAAACTACGACGTATATCTCAAGAAGTTATTGACAATGTTCAAAATACGTCGTGTTTCTTGACGAATTCCTGCTTTTGAATCGTCTAAATTCACCGGCTTTGCTTTTAAAATATCCTTACAAAAAGTAATCTGGGGATCTGGCTGACCACTCAATCACCCCCCTTTTACCTATCCTACGATTTAAAAAATCTCATCTAAATAAGTGTTTTTTTTAAATTTTGCAGTATCAATAAATTTAGCATTCTGAAATTTTAAGGTCGCTTTTCTTCGAAAATTTTCTAATGTGACCTATATCTACAGTGTATGTAAAAAATGTGCCCTTTTCAATTCCGTAATAAAAAAATAGGGGTTAAAACAGTTGATGACGTCATAGCTCCTACATGACTCACCCTGTATAAGTTAATTTTATTTCAAAAAATGCTCATTTACGAAAGCACTGTATGTATTTTAATGACGATATGTAATTTGAAATTCTTAGTGAATTGTGTGGGTATACTTAATTATTACAGTACTTCCTTTCGTGAGGTATACTCACTCATAAATTTATTGGATGTTAATTGATTTTTAAATTAATTTAGATAATTTAAATTAAAGTTTGTTTATATATTTACGTTAACGTAGTTTTTAATTTGAACACAATTTAAAAATATGTCAGAATACATTCATCCCAACTTATCAGATTTCAAAAGTAGTTCATTTGAGACGACCTAAATTTAGAACGACATATATTTTCTCGAGCATCGGCGACTGCTGAAACTAGTATTTGATCACGCGTATTTAAAAGATAACAGTGCAAAGAATTAAGAAACATGTCACATGGACATGTCAATTGAATTGACTATGTATACTTGTGTGAAAGTCAACCGATTTCGGTATATAAACATCAAAAGCGCTACCGAGAGCGCCGTAATTGTATTATTCTTAAATTGGTCTCTGTTTATTTATTATTTCTTAGTATTTTACGGATTTTAGAATAGATTTAGATCAGCATTTTTGTAAGTGTGTCGTAAGTAAATTGAGCTTCTTTATTTTACACAGACAAATAACGAGAATGCGGATTAAGGATTCTTTCTCTAGACGAGTTATAGGCACTTTCTTCCGTAGTTGGAATTAATTGGCCATTCCGAGATCCATCTATTAGCATGCTGCGTCTATCTTCTGCCTTGCATCCATAGACATAGCGCAATTCAGATAAGTAAGAGTTACGACTAACAAATACTGCTTTAATTAAGGTTTAATCGCAGCAGTTTTAAAAAATGAAAATGCCTTGATTATAATCTTTAAAGTGTAAAATACACAAAGAAATGCTATTGAAATGTGTAATTCTGTTTTACAACAAACGAGAACCGACAGAGTAGCTTCTACTTAGGCAAAATTGTTCTATGTGTTATTTCCTATATACACATTTCCTACGGGATCGTTTCCTGTCGCTGTTTTTCTAAAATATATGAGATCTTTTATATCGTCTTCATCACAATATATCTATTTCCTTCAAGAAACCGAAGTTTGTTTTTAATTCCTTTAGAGAAAGGTAAATTGAAGATTAATTTGTAGTTATACAGGGTGTCATTAAATTACTGTCATTAATTTATATGGTAGATACAATATGAAAGAGAGAATTTCTCAGGCAATAATGGACTTGAAGTGCATGATAAAGGAATGAAACATGCCAACATTTTGAAATAAAATAGTTTGGTAACTTTGGTATAATTGAGCAAATTAGTTTTTCAGCTGATGTTAAAATGTAACTTACTTATATTCTCTACCAATAATTTTAGATTTTGGAATGAAACTTTGAATTTTGGTTTTTGTGCCTGAGTTCATTATTGTTGCTACATGTTTTCCTGGTATCTTAAAATTCCTTTGCTGAATACATAGAATGTTAAACGCATGCAATTTCAGTTGCTGATTAAAGTTGTACAATAATTGGTTGTCTTATGATATAAACGCAAACATTAAACTCATTGTTTTCTACTGATTCGTACCTCGAACAATGGACCACTGCATTGAATCCTGTAATTCTAAATTAAAAAAATTTAAATTAACTTTCATGTTATATGCAGGTATGTAAATTTTAAAAACAGTTTAAACAAAATATTGGACACTGTAATATATCATAAATCTAACGGCTGTTACAGTAGTCGAATAGTATACGGAACAACTACAACCGACCAGATTAACATGCAAATATTTCGAAAATTATACAATTTAGAAACATAATTTATAAGCGTTTTTTGTCGTACATATCAGGATGTATGTAACTGATGTTAATGCAATATCCACTAATAATGATAGGGATTAAGAGAAAGTTGATGTCATGAAAACCTGCGATGTTTTATACTCGTGTGTCTAACTGTATTATTTGATGTTGTCATGTAAATTTGAACTGTTTGCGCCCTAAATTTTGGTGTACTGCGCCACAATTTTCTACACACTAATCTATGTTTGTTAATTAGATTTACACTATTTTTTATATTCGCGGGTTTCCCCATAGTTTCACTTAATTTTAGTTACTTTTGCAGTGCGCTATGATTCTTAAAGTAAATAGAAATATTATATTTTAGCGTTTATTCATATATTTAATTCTCTTTATAAATAATGACTTTGATAAAGGTTGTATTTTATAGGATCGTTACAAATGTAAACTGCATCTCGTGAGATGTGGGTGATTTTACCGATTATTTATAGTTACTAAAAGCATTTTTTCAAATATATGAGTTTTAATTTACGCAAAGTTAAAATTTAAGAACTTGTATTTTTATTTGTTTAACACATGTGGCAAGCGATTGACTTCTATAATTCAACGTACAATTTTACTAAATTATATGTTTGCCTTCATGTGAGGTTTATCGTAATTTCTCATAATCTTGTTATCTCTGCTGGCTTTATTATTCATTAGCTTAGTTAACTAATTTATTTTTTTGGACACTGTCATACTAAGCTATGTGGTTATTGTTAACTTTTGCTGAATTTATCGTTTTTCCTGAAATTGTGCTTGAAATAAATATGGTTCGTTAAGGTTTCCTTATATTTGTTATTTTATTGTCTGTACTGGTATACGAGCCAGAGTCAAAACCTTAAAAACGCTTTTAAACAACATTTATTAAAGCAATGTCATAAACAAATATGTCATTTTTTGACGTTTTACGCACTTCCTCCACCACTTTGGAAGTGATTTTGTCATGTGCACAGCTACTTATGGACTTCATGAATCACATCGTCATTACTCTGACATTTCTTTCCACCTAGAAGTGGACCAAATATGATAGTCAGAATAAGGAGGATATGATACACTCAAACTTCAATTCTTGGATGGTCGCCGCGGTTGTATGCGCAGTATATGGTCGCGCGTTGCCCCTTATTCAGAGATCCTCGGCTTTTGGTTATGATAGCAGGCTTGAAGCGGTTCTTCAGGAGTTCTGAGTAAGTGGCACTAGTGATAGTCACCCCACTAATTCATTCTATGATGAATGTGAATATGCAAGAAACGAATAATAGAACGTTGTTCATTCCTAGTGCAATGCTATAATGGAGTTGCCATTTTCACACTGTCATTGTGATAACACTTTTAATTGTTCCTACAATATGTCATTAGCAAGGCCTCCTAGATCTCAACTTGTATGACAAGGCATCTGTCTGGTGCACTTTTAATGTTTTCGTTTGACTTTGCCTCATATTTGTTGTTTAATAATGTATTCCTTAACCTTAACCTTAATTTTACAGCTTCAGTTGAGTGTAACACGATCGTTCATCTCTATCGTATTGTTACTCTTTAGATCTTACATAGAAATAAGGTGGCGCCCGTAATCCGTTTTTCTTTCTTTTAAATCTGTTTTTCTCTGTTTTATCTCCACATGCTAAAACTCCGGATATTGATGTATTAAGCGAGAGTTAAAAAAGTAAGCCCATGACCGTTCTCCGACGTTGTGTTGAATCGGCTGGAATTTGTACCGTTTGGTGCGCGAATGGTATTGAATTATATTGATTATAATTTAGTGGCTACTCTAGTTTACACTAGGAGTCGGTTAACAGTTTGTTTGGTGCCTCTATTCCACATAATATATTAATACTGATCGGGAGTACTAGATAATTGACGCTACAAACATTAGTTCGGCGTACGTCAACATTAATGGAAGCGCATTCCTGCACCAGCGTTTGGAAGAGCAATCTTGGACTCCTTTTGCTACCGAATCAATGTTTTTGAGTTCAACAGGATGCTCTATTAACTTGCATGTTTATTTGCAGACTTTCCTTTCCTTAAGATCTCGTTCGTAACGACAGGTAGAATTTCGTCAATGACTTAAGCCACATTCACCACAAAAGTGTTGTTGACCTGTTAAGCTTCTTTAACTTTACTTACTACACCTAGTGCGTTTTGTTTAAATATTTATGTTTTTTCTTTGATGCCGCTGCTTTTATGCGCATTTTTAAATAGTGGTTGCTTTAATATTTTAAATTGTTTGATTTTACGACCAAGATCGTTCCCTGTACTGTGGTTGAATCGTGTCGTTGTGATCCTGAAATAGTTTCTAGTTGGATTTAGTTAATTCCTGAAATAGTTGTGAATTTCCAATTCTTATAACACTCCAGGTCAATAGGGGTTGCCGAACACCCTCTGGCGTGTTCTTAATGTATAAACACAGAGCTGACATTTTTGAATCCAGGTTAGGGTCCCAGTATTTGAGTTGTTTGTTAAGATTATGCATTTTGTTATTTCATAATTTAGGTATAAACCGTGCCACCATTTTTATAACTCGATCTAATAGTACTTGCAGATTTTCTTGCTTACCGCTTATTAACACATCATCAAACGAAGAAACGCCATTATTAGATCCATAAGGCGCTGCACATGCCGAATTAGCGATCCCTAGTTTAGAAAATCTTAATAAATATGGAAATAATAAATGAGAATAGGGTTGACCTTGGAGAAGTATTGCGTCGGTTCTCCATGACAGGCAGGTTTTATATGAAGTGACGAGAGATGGCATGAGCTTAGCTAGCTTACTCATAATTGGGTATCTTTGGTTTGTTACCTGTAAATGTAAACAAGTAGGGGGGATGTTTGGAAAATTTAAGTTAACTTGTTTTATTCAATGTAGACTGGTGAGGATCTGCAATTTTACAAATTAATTTAGTAAAACTCAACTCGAAAGCCCTTATCATATTTTTGCTCACAAACATCCTTTATTCAAATATAATTAATTCCAAATTACACTGCAATTAGTATTTATTTTGAAAGTATTCCCAACAGAGTTATAATCTAAATTCTCTAATAAGAGCACTTAATTAAGAAAAACTTTCTTCCAAAATGAGAGTTATAAAAGTCATTAACGTTATTCCTAGTATAATTTAATTGTGGTAATATGAGGGTAATTAGACGATGTTATTATCTAGGGAGACGATAACTTGTGATACCTGTAACTTTTAATGTTCTTATTTGCAACGCCACATACGTCACTGGTTTGCATTCAAATTACAGCGTCTTAAAAAGGCGTTTTGTTTCTTAAAGAATCCCGACATTATCCGTAGCAAACGCTTTAAAGTCTCAACTATTACAAACAAAACGTTAGGAAAATTATAATTGAACCAAATAAATGCCCATTTACGCCCAGAAAAATAATATAAACATTGTGTATTCAACAATGCATTTGTTAACAGGTTAAATGTATGTGTTGTTAGGTGAAAGTGGTGTATATCAATCGTACTGCCAGTTCGCTGATATGCGAATATCTACTTTATGAGCCACCTGTTGCATGAGCTCTTGCTCAAACTCTTCTGTCCTCCACCAGTTAACGGCTTGAACCCCTCACTTGACGAAAGCTTTACTGAAAAACTGTAACAAGAAAATCTAGTGTAAAGTGTGCTAAAGAGGTACGCTTCAGTAAGTTGTTCTTCTTCATTTACTAAATATTTCTTGCTTCAGAGCTCTTCGCTTAGGTAAATTTAATTTCATAATTACTGCATTTAGTAATGTTTTACATGAAGTGCTCAAAATTAATAATTTTTGGTTTTTAAGTTTAATTTAACTCCTTTTAACACACAATACTAATATTTTTAATGAAGTCGTAAGAGGAAACGTATTTTATAAATTGTAGTTAATGTATTCTGTCCAACTTCATATTAACCTAATTTACAATTTACAATTAAAAACTTAACATTTTAATCGATTAACACTTTATTTTTAAACATGCTCTCTGAATTTTATGTATTTTAATTTACCTGTAAGTTGATAAACTTTCAAATGTTGTTGTTTTTAAAATTATAGGCAACCTAAGATACACAAGTGTATGTACTGTTCACAATTGTATAAATTTGAATTGCTTTACATCAAAAATAAAAAACCTCGTTTTATTAATTTATTTAATAAGAACAAAACGTTTCAAATTGAAAATGATAACACATACACCAATTATATGTTAATTAATTTGATCTCTAAGCTTAAAAAATCTAAACTAAACAGGGTGGCGTCGAACCAATTCGTATATTTTGAACGGTGATAAATAACGGAATGCAAACAGGAAAAATGATCGAAACTGTCTATCAATGAATTGAAATATGCCATTTATTATCAAAAGCTTAGAACACTATTTTCTGAAAATTACATTAGAGAGACAGTCTTCGCTAGTCTAACAAGCAAAGGGCCTCAATCCGAACTCACCGATATCATTGATTTTTTGATATGTTGTAGAACATCAAAAAATAACAGACCCGTATTTTTTTTTATCTGCTTTTAAGACATGAAAACCACCCTTAAAGTTCATCCCCAAAAACGGTTTTTTAATATATCTCCGCTTCTAATCAAAATTTTGCGACGAAACAAAATGGAAACTCATTATTAAAGAAATGTCAAGTTATTAAATGTCGCTATAGCCACGGGGGTTGCAACCCCAATTT
>JAHWXV010618158.1:0-13171 GCA_024586415.1 Phrixothrix hirtus | reverse complement strand
GAACAAAATTGAAAAACATTTTTTTAGTTAACAGTTTTGAATTTTTCATTTGGTATTACTTATTTAATAATTTTAAGAATGATGTAACATTATTGTATATTTTCCGATTATAGCCATTCGCTAATTTTGTTTTACAAATTGAATTAATATGTTTTCTACGTCTGAATTTATGATGCGAATAGAATATGACTACAGAAATTTACCTTACCGCGAGTGATGATCGCATTTTTTAATTTACATCATATTATAGCTAATTGAAAGCTATATAAATAAATTAAATAACTTTACGGAAGAATTTGCGTGTTCTAGAAAGTAGATAATTCGCCTAAATAATATATAAAACGCATTTCAAGAGTACTCGTGCTTTCGATAGTTATGCAAAGATATCTAAGCTTTATCGAACGAGAGGGGGGTTATAATTTACTAAAGGACAAAAGGTGCTTGACTCGTGATAAAATGAGATGCGTTAATTGCTAATAAACGAAAGGTACTTGTACCTGTGGTAAAGTAGAAATAATCCCAAAATCTAGTATGCTCAATAAATTGATTGATTTACGAGACGCTACTGATTTAAATATTTAAATCTTCGTTAAAAGTAATCTAAGTAAACGGGTAATATAAAAGGTAATTAAACATTTGCGCATATGTGAACTTATTAAATCGAGAACGCGATTATTGGTACCAAATATGGTACCAGTTAGATCAAATAACTTCAATATAAATAACAACCAAAGTGTTTCGATAAAATAGTAAGGAACGAATAAACAATACGGATTTGTTTGAAAAAACTAGCATACTTGGCTAACTACAAAGGACAAAATTGTGACCTGTCCATAATAAAACGAAAATAATCCTACTTAAGTTTATTCGATTTCAACAATTTAGGTCCATACAGCGTCCTGTCGAATAAATTAATATACTCAGTGACAGAAATTGCAACACCAAGAAGAGGTGGGAATTTCCGGACGAATTTTGGTAGGAATATTCAACTATGTCATAGTAATAAATGATCAACATTTTAGTAATGCATGGCGCAGCCTCTATAACCTACACATTCATTTACACAACGAGACATTAATTGAATAAGATAGTTTATCTCGTCTTGGAGTATTGCCTCCCATGGAAGTTGCACCTCATGCTTCAAGGCCTCCAAAGTCAAAGGAGGACGCTGTAAATTTCGCAACCCTCTACCCATTATATCCCATACAAGTTGAGCGGCAGAAAGATCTGGAAATCTTGGAGGACAGGGCAAAAGATGAATCTGGGCCTGCTCAAAGAAGTTCAAGGAAAACTTTGCTACACGTGGAGGTGCATTATATTGCTGGAATAATAGATGTTTGAGCTCTTGTAAATATGACAGAAGATGTGTTCCAACCACCTCCGCAATATACCATTCTGGTGTCATATTGCCTCGAATGAACACCAAAGGAGACCTGCTGCCATAAATAATCGCACCCCAAACCATATCACAGTGCGGTGTACGTGCCACTCAACTGTAAATAGAAGATTCTGTCGTTGTGATTCTCACACGACCGTCGTGCATTCCTAAACGTAATCTAGGTTCGTCACTAAAGACAAGGCGGCGCCATTCAAGATTCCATTGAGATCGTTCAGTGCACCATTGTAACTATTACTGACAATGTTCTGCAGTCAAAGGAAGCACAAGTTGCGGACGATATGATGTTAACCCAAAACCTCGGATTTGGCGATAAACTTTTCTAAGAGTTACAAGGCGACCTTTTTCACCAAATCATTGGTCATCAACTGCCCGAGTAGATGAAGAGGAAAATCGTTCTCTAAATGTCAGTTGTCTTAAACGACGATCTTAACGCCCATTCGTTCTTCTTGAAACCCAGGTTCCTCTTTTACAATGTTTCTGACCATCTGCAAACCATGCTCGACACACTCGCAGTACAGTAGATCGATTTCAATTTACACGGTTAACAATTTCTCCAAATGAAGAACCAACTTCGCGCTAACCAATAATTCAACCTCTGTCAAATTCGCATAATGGACGGTAATATCCTCGTTGCCGTACCCTAGGCATGATCAAACAAATAAAACATGTTAACAAAAGAACAAAAACCAAAGTAATGTTAATTAACAATGAAAAAGAACAACAAATCGTACGAAAAACACAGGCAGAACAAGTTGGCAAAAAATTATAACAACTGTCAAATGCGACGTTATCACATTATCACCTTATTTCAAAAGTTGATCAATTATTATATAATGTCAGCCTAACAGATCTACCAACTTTGATTAAGAAATTCCTAATCCTTCATAGTGTTGCAATTTCTGTGTCACATATACCGAGTTGTGCGGAAAGAATTGTCCGAAACAACGTAATTCCAAAATACTTTTCACAACTTTTTGTTTAGAAATTTACGCAATTTAGTGTAAAACTTATAGAGAACAATTAATAGTATTACAAAATTTCAGTTTTTTGAGGGACAACTTATAACGGTCCTATGTCTTTATTGCTAATTTTTTTCTGTATAGAAACGAGTCTACCAAAGTTATTTTAGTGTATATGAAATTTCTAAAGATACACCGCTGGTGTATGGTGCTTTCTGTTGAAAACGCTTGGGCGCGAAATCTGCGTAATTTTGATTTAATACGCTTACCGTATATTCTATATGGCCTACTACAACAATGTGTAGTTTAATATTTTCGCAAATTTTAAATAAATATTACAGTGCTACTTGAAGAAGGGTAAATTTTGCAAAATTGTGCTTAGCGAATCGTTTACTTTTTAAAAATCCGATTGGTATAGACAAAGCTGCAATATACCTTAATTGGCGATTTGTATTGCCAACATTAAGCTATGGTGGTGTTAATATGGCACGGTATAGTCGCCATTTGTAATTTATGTGTGTTTCCGTCTTTTGTGAGGGCATTTGGACCGATTGGAAGCTGTAATCATAATTATTAGTAATTTAATTTGGAGCCGACAGATTTAGAGTGATGTAATCCGTTGACGGCCAACTTTCTTTGGCCGAAGTCCTCCGATCGCATGCGCCACAGAGAAAGAAATCTGAAGCGAGATCACAGCCTGCATCAGAAATGTTTAGCCCAGCCTGTTGCGGATTACCAACTTTCCTGCAGATCAGCAGCTCTATACAGAGATACATGTAATTTTGTTGTATATTTGAATTCGTTTGAGATAATCTCCTATTCTTGGTACTTTTGATAATTGAATTAAACTTAATGTAAGTTATGCTTCTATGTGGGTTTAAAAAAAAGTTCTTTGCAGGCCACGCGGTTTTATACAGCTTTGCAAATGTTGATCTGTTGTATCCTGTATAAATTTTATTCGGTAAGTATTAGAAACAAAAATATTAACAAACTTTTCGTTTACATAGAGAAGCAGACGTCTGTAGTTACTGACAAAGCTCCTGATTTTTGAACTAACAGGTTTACGTTAACTGACAATTTAAATTTTAATGCTTAACTTATGTACATTTCGTTTAATATTAAAAATTATTTAAGCTATACAGGGTGTTCAGATAGATGTGAAATAAAGCCGTCCAACTTTTCCTATTTACTGTAAAATGTTTATATAATTTTAGATGAACACGTTGATATTTGCTTCTATTAAGTATTTTGGATATTTTTACCGTAAAAACCAGCTTATTTGAATGATTGAAACAGTACTTTATCTCGAGATATGTCCCTGTATCTTCACCCTATAAGCGCGTCTTAAATTTTTGAAAAATATAATAATAAACTATTTAGAGATACCCTGTATATGAGAATGTATACTTATAATTGAGAGAGTATTTAGAAATACCTCGCTAATACTGTAATAGTAATAACGTAAGATTATAGACAATAAAAACTATGATTAATCCAAGTCAAAATAACGGTTTAAATTCTTTCTTGTTTTAAAACAAAAATTAATTCAAACTTCCATAGAATACAAAGTAACAAGGCTGCGGTAAAGATTGTTAAGTCTGCAAATATGCAAACATGCATAACCTTCTAAAAATAGTTATTAAAAATCCCCGCTTTACTTCTCCCTTTCCGAAATAAATGTTTCTGAAGTAAGTAGAAGCTAGATACTGTAAGAGTAAACAGCGCTTCCATTTCTTTGTGTAATTAAGCACATGCGTACATAAAAAGGGACCACGCTCCGGTTCTTGGTAAAAAATTAGAAGATAAAAGAGTTACCTAACTTTATGTTTTTGTAAGCGAAGGAATTTCTGGAAATTTGATATTTAAGCCTTAAGGCGAACCGTATCTGTGGTCAATCATCATTTTATCACGTTCGTGCTTTAGAGACAAATTGAGACGTACAAGCAAGGTACGAAATCATCTAGAACCAGAACGTTTGAACTACCGTTATATCTATGTTCTTTTATACTGAATTGATTCCTTTGTAGTGAATTGTACTTTTATATCATAAGTTATTCATTATAGCGATTTACTGAATTCAGATTTCGTTATTTCCTAATTAAAAGAAACTTAGAATAAGTAACCATTCTTTTATTTCAGTAAATTACTAGAAATAATTTAAAGTAAGTATAACAAAGTGTGAGTCTACGATTAACCTGATTGAAGGATACACCAAGTGGCGTACTAGTCAACATCCATCTAGTAAGTACTTCACGGTTTCCTCCCAATACGGTTTGTGGAATTGGAACCTTCGTTCTCCTTTTCCCCCTTTGTAAGCCTAACGTCCACCAATGAAATGGTTCCCTCTAAATACGACTCTTCCCCTGTCACTACAACGACGTTCATGAATTTAGCCCAGCTATCTTAATAGCCAACCTTGATCCCCCTGCTCCACTGTGTGCTTGCCGACGCAACATCGCAAGTTCAGGAAATACTTCATCTGCACACTTAGGGTCGCAAAACGTCTTTATCTTGTTATAAGCCTTCAACGGCAGGTTAACCTTTGGTGCTCTGCGTAGAAACATCTAATCCTTTCTTGTAGTGCCGCATAATACTATGTGAGATTTTGGTTTATTTAAGCTAGATTGCAACCCTGCTACATTAGGAGACCGACTTTTTTACTGGTTAAAACACAGTTTGTGATATGCGCTCTGAAAAAAATATAAATTACTCTGTGTTATTATTTAAATTTAAATTCTATAGGATAATTGCACTTTTGGTATTTAAATATTAAGTTAGCCAAAACACAAAAGGCAATGTAAATATTTCTTTTATTTGTGACATGCTTTCTCAAAAACATAAATTGCTCGTCATTATTTAAATGTTGAAATTATGGATTATGAATGGCGTAAATTACATTGTTTTCTAACGTATTCTTTTGTTTCAACTTTTATTTACAGATAGAGTTTACAGCTTCAGCACACGAATGTTTTCAGGTTATGCATAGAGATTAGTTCAACAAATACCTTGGCGTTTATGTATGCGACGTTCGACTTGGACGCAAACGGCTGGAACTCAACAAATATTTCTGAATGATCAGAAAGTGTGATAAATCTTTGAATTTAATTATTGCTAGAGTCTACGTTTTACATTGAATTTCCAGAAAGATATTCACTCTCCTATAGAACTACTCAACTGTTTGCAGGAGGCGTAGTAACCCCGATCCCTCTCCAACATTTCATGGTCTAACAGTGAGTCATACATCTACGACGTAGAGATAAACTCGCCACGCTGAATAGTGAACCGATCTTCTTTTATTCGCAACGGTGAACTTTCAGAACATCAACCGTAAGTGCATTTGCTGCCAGCATCGACAGTTCATGAAGCATTTTTAGGAGGATAATAATGAGGTCAAGTATATACAAATTCATTAAAACTGAGATCCATATTATAAAAACCAATATTTAGTTTATCCACTTCGCGTGTTAACCAACTCTTCGGGCATGATTTCTATTTCGTTTAGAGCAATTTTATGTAATGATGCATTGTTTATAGTGATATAGCATTTTTCCAGTCAATTAGGCATTTGTGGTAATATTATCTTTAGCTAAGAACCGTTACAAACATTACCAGCCATTTTCTATGGTGTCCATATAGTTTTGTCACAGTAATGCTGATATATTACATACTTCTAAATAGCTTTTAGTATATTTAGATGTGTAAAAAGGATCTTCGTCTTACGGCATGATTATTTATACGATATCCGAACTACCCACACCCTTATCACTGATTTCGGAACAAATGTTGACTGATATAGAATGCTCGAGCTTTTTTAATAATGCAGTCAGAATTATATTTTCCTTGCGTCTTCTTCTCACAAATTGTACTTTGTCATCCAAAATTTGAAAGATGGATTCACCACTGACACAAGTCTGTTTTGATATAATAATATCTAAAGTAACAACTTAATTAGTTGAAGTTATTATGTTCCAGTCATAGTGATTGAATATATTCAAGAAGAAATGGGCACAAATTTTAGAAAACAATTTTAGAGGATACCGGGGATCGCACTTGGGCTGCCAAATTTGTACTCTGAGGTGTCTATCACTGTCCCGACCTCCGGTTCCTCTACAAATTTCTCTTCAAATATGCCTCTATGAATAGGATTTAAGGCGTTTTACTATCTTTATTGAAGTTTGTCATTTACACATCGATGGTAGTGGTTAAAGTTTCATTTCAATAGCTAGAGTGGTTGAAGTTAACGACTGTAATTTATTTTAAATACACAATTACAAAATAGCATGCCATAATGTATTTCTCTGTACAAATCAACTTTGCCTTTGAAGATAATTGAATTGTCAATGCGAGATTCCTGCATGGCGCGCTCTCCGCACAATAAAGCTCTATTTTCAATTTATTTCAAAACTTTGTAGAAAAAATAGTATTTGAAACGCGTGCAAGAAGGCATTTAAACTGCTCGAACATTTTCTTACTTGCTTGATGGCTACACCATCTCTGTTGTGAAAAAACTATCTCGCAGTTAAAATGCAATTTCTTCCACTTATTGCATAATATACTATTAAACATGTAGTTATCCAACGTATATTTACACAAATACTTATTAATTTCCAATAATTATTAAAATAAAGTAAATTGACATAAAGAAGATATGAAATAAAGTAATTGAAATCGAATGACCGCAAGCGCTGCTTTAATTTTACGATTTTTAAGTTTTCCGCGATTTTCTCAAGACGCCTTTAACCATGTTTTTAAAACTTATTATTACCTGAACTCCTCTGGAATAAGTGCGTTGACGCTAGTTATTGTTGGGAAAATCTATGTAATTGAGTAGTGTTTTGAGTTTTCAGTAATTTAGATAGGCGACCCTTGCAATTATCATTTCCAAAATACGTACACATTAATATATTAATGCTTTGTGTGTTAATTACATATCTATTCAGGTTTTGTTCAAATTAATAAATTATTTACGTTTTTACTTTAAAATTCAGTTATAAGGCTTTAGCGTGTATGTATAGGAAGGTAGTTAATAACAGTAACTTCAAAAATTGTGTATTGTCTAGGATAAATTTTTTTAAGTGTAGGTTATATCAAAATGAACTATTAGTTAAATTAACCTGTAATACGAGTATAGAAATTATTAGTCTAATGACTTTTAAAAGGCCTGTATAGTTTTGGTGCTTGCTGCTTTCCATTTATAATTTTTTAAGGTACTGGGATGACTGAAATTACAAAATTTACCCTTATTTGGATTTTATTTAATATCTATTCGAAATTTTATAGTAGAATCTATATTTGAATTTTTTAAAAGTTTTCTTATTAATCAAATCATAAACGGTCAGCGTTCAACGGAATTTAAATTGTTCTTATTTTATATTTAACTGAGCTTAATAATTTAAAAACAGGCATTTTATTTTTACTTACAAAAAAATTGTTTTTAAATTTTGCAATATGACTTTTTGTATAAGTGTATTGTTTATTTTTAAGTTGTTTCACGTTTAGTGGTTAATGTTGAAATATCTAAAATAATACATACAGAAAGTAATTTGAAAATAACATTTTAAAGTCTATGCAGTAGTGCTATGGACACAACAATAATTTTTAAAATCTGGTATCTATAAATTGATTTGTTTATGTTGTAATTCAATATATTTGTAAAACACTAAGGGGCTTTGATATTAGAGTTAATGGACGCGTTAGATTTTATAAATATGAAAATATTGATTAAACTAATTACGCTAAAGTTTAATTATGAATAACCGTTTATTAGTATTTTTTTGAGAATGAACAAAGAGTGTGATGTCTTAGATGCTATAAAAATTATAAAGATACAAGAAGTAACTTTGGTAAATGAAAAAAATTATTTATTAAATTTTCCATTAGAAATATTTGATAATTGTTAACCATATGTTTAAAAATTATTTACCTTATTTTTGTAACCATAGCTGTTTATGTTTGTAGTCATAACTAACAATAAGTATAAGTCTATTGATTGAACGAATATCCTTGATAATGACATAAGCCATCAAAACGTTCTGGCACTTAATTTTAATTATTTATATCAGAAATCTTATACAGTAGTTTTTAAAATAATTGTAGAATTTTTGAGTATCTCTTTATATTATTATTAAATGGAATTTTACAAAGTACATTTAAATAAAATAAATTGCTCTATAAATTAAACGAATATTTCTTTGTTGTGACTTGTTGAGTTCATGAAGCGCATTTTTGTTCACACTACACTACCTTAATAATGCAGTATATTTATAAATAGAAAATTCGTTTCCACTCTCAAAATTGATACAATTTATATGTTTCTTTTATATCATAAATTTTTTAATTTAACCAGAAAATCACGTAATACATAATTGCTGAAGGCGGATTTTATTGCACTACGCATCTTTAAATAATCAACACAATAATACTTTTTGTTTCTTAGAAAAGTAATATTTCTAACTAAGCATAGATTTACAGTATCTAGACATCCTAGAAAGGATAACGAAACGCATTGTTTGTACAACTCCGCTAGAATAAATTAGTAATTACGTGCGTAACAATCATATTGTTGAAAATATGTAATTTAGAGGTCTAATTAATATAACCAAGATAAGAAAATATCCTAATTAAGTAAAAATAAATTAGATATATTTTCTTGAAAATTGTGAATATTAGATTTTGTACTACTTTGCACTCCTAAGCTATTGAGAGAACTAAAGGTTAGGGTTGCTCTTTTAGAGTATTTACCTGTTTTTAATGTTAAGTACTTAGAAAAGATATTTTATGTAATTTTTAATAGTATATAGGATTAACTACGTATTTAATTTTAATTTTCGTTGATATCTTCCGACCTGTATTTTCTATTAATAGATAGTTTGTAAGCGTCCATGCTAACTTGGCTGGAGCGGACGGTGTGACGTTTCCGTCGGAGATGTTGCGATCACAGAAAGAAAATAATTTATATTTTTGTTCGCTCAGGTAGTTCGCCGCAAAGCAAGGCTCAGTGCGGAGGAGATTTCTCGTGGATGGAGGCTGTCGACGGAATAGTCTTTAGGGTTGACGGTGGCCGTGACGGTCTGGGAGGTCTTAACTTCGAAGGGGGACAATCGGTATTGTCGTGATTATTTACACCTGTAAATGATAAGACAATAAACTTTCGGAAAAGGTATATTATAGTAAAATAATAGAAAAGTTATAAAACAGATATTTACAGTATTAATTCTAGTTTTGATTGGATTAAATAAAAATGTATTATTCGTTTCCGGTAGTCAATGCAATATAGATTAGATTTCGAGCTGCAAGTTTTATATTATTTTCTAATTCTTAAGACAGGGAGTGCTTGGATAGATCAATGATGCATTCCGTAATGAGGTATTGATCCGGCAGAGATGTTACCGGCGATCGGGATTGTCATTCAGCATCAGGTTCTGGCGACGGATATGTAATACCACGAGTCTTAGCGCATGGAGCAGTTACTGAATTTACAGATCCCTCTATTACTCAGACAACCAGGATCTGGACAGTTTCAAACGGCCCGCGTCGGGATAAAGATTATTGTTGGTAAATGTTTAAATAGGCTAGATGTTGTCTTATAGACCAGGCGGCAAGGGATAGATTATCACGTCATTGTCCGCATGTAATTTAAGGCATCTCGGGACTACAAGTTGTGGCGGGTGGTTTTATAGCAGTCTGATTCTTCACGACATAAGTCACACAAAAATCAGAAAGCGAAAAATACTACCGTTGATGGCAGCTCGTTATTCTGTCAACGATGACGTCACCGGTGAGCGTTGCGGTCCTTAATAGACTTTCAATTGAAGTACACTCTGAACCTTCAGTGTAGCCTCTAGCAAAGGCGGACATAATGCCAAAATGTTCAAACTCTTCGTTCCAAAAATAGAAACTGAAGAGAAGTTATTCCCCCAGAATAGCTTTATTTGTATTTATTTCTGGCAGCTCCATCTTTATTTGGCAAATGCAGATTTGGGTTCCATTTTCCTTGCCTTATGTCATAGTAATTGTCATGCGTGGTTTCTTGTGCTTCATAAGATAATGTTCTATACATTATTTAAGGTCGGGGAATAACAATGAATATAAAATGGAGCATTAAATAAATTCGCGTTTTCCAACACAGTAAAATACTATATTGATCATTTAGTTTGTACCAAAAACATGAGGATATCGGTACCTAACAGAATTTATATAGCGTTTGCTTCTAAAATAGACAATAAAATGATTGACTAAAATCAATGTCAGCTGATGACAACATAGACTCTTTTTGGTATACCCAGAAATGAGTTCATCCTAGTAAAGTTGTGATAAAGGTAAAAAAGCCGCTTCCAGCACCTGTTTCGTCATTTTTCCGTAAAATGTTTAATGGTGAATTTCTCTATAAACCGATGTTTAAACTTTCGTTACCTATATTTTATTTTAATCAGAATAAGGTAGCTACAATTGAACAATTTCATACAAATGCAAAAAACCGAATAAAAGGTCCTTTTATATTATATATTTATAGATGCTATTTATGGAAAGTTTTGGGTTTAGTGTAATATTTTACAAATACGGCCTTTATACACTGCACAAATTAAACAAAAAAATGTAGCAAAGACAAGCTAAATTTAAGAATAAGAACAAACTTTACATATAAAATTACCTTAACACAATTTTTTTGCTTTTGAGACGCCCTTCACAGAAGAATCATGGAAGCTGCTTATGATTAATATCGACTTTCATCAAGTGTTTCTTGAATTACATGTAGATATGGTAGCATATTAATATCTAGTTAGCCTAGACAATTTTAATTACACAAAACAAATTTTCTTTAACATAGCAACTAAAACGTCATCTTAAAGTTTTACTACGAGAAGTTGACGTACTGCTGTGTAATTAAATTTCAAAAAACGTATTGACCGAAATTACGAAAATCGATAAAATTGAGAATGGATCAATCACTAATTACCTGTTTTTAACAGGATTAAGTACTAAAGCGATTACAAGGCCATGTTTAAAACAATTAGCAATCTCTGGCATTCATACACAACCATAAAAAATTGCGTTGTATCTTCCAAGAGAGATACATCTTCAATTGATGATGACGAGGGACCTAAACGAATGATTTTTGTGTTACCACAGAAAATATTAATGCAGTTAAAGCATTATATTATCAGATCGTCAAATTAGGTTGAAACACATGTACGGGGTGCCAAAGATTTCATATAAGGGTGTACATAAAATAATTCACTTCAATTTGGAGATATGAAAGAAATTTCTGTAAAATATATTCCCAAATGTTTGAATGTGTAGTACATGCGAGCAAGAGTGGAAGCGTTACGTTCCATCTGCGCTCGTTTTCACGAACATGTTTATATATTGAACCATATTATTGTCATGGCTGAAACCTGGCTACATTTATATGACCCAGGAGTACTATGGTTATCTAGGCCTAAAAGCAATTGTGTGCAGAAATCGGCTTGAAGTTTTCATCATTCAGTTTTTTGGAATTATTTTGGATTAATTATGATTGACCCGTGCGGAGTCTTCAAAAGACCCAAGTGCAAGAATATTTGTGATATCTATGTCTGCCCACTTTCCATGTACCAGCACCGCTAGCTATGTGCACGTTAACGTAGATGGATTAATCAGTCAGTTAGTGGCGTTCGTTTGCATCTGGTATGTGTTGATTTTGCAGATTTAGGCATGCGGGGTCCTACGAAGATCCCACAAGATTTAAGTGTCAATAATTATTTCAGTTACGTTTCAAAGACTCAGAAAATGAGTAAGAATAAAAATTTGATAAATTAGAAAATCGAATATTTCGCGGAAAATATAAATTTGGACCCTCATCCAGAAATAAATTGTGATGAAGAGGAGGCAGGCTGTTTTCAATAACACAATATAGAAATTGAAAGAGAGGAAGAACCCAATGTTAAACTTGTACATAATGAAGATGTTATAATGGAGAACAGAGTTACCTAGCAAAGTCTGGGCTACAGTGGAACGGTCAACCTTTCATTAAAACCAGGAGAGTCAAACAGAATATTGTAACTGAGAAAGGCGGCATCAAAACACAGCAAAACAATTACTACGTTCCTGAATATATTCAATTTATTTCTTACGAAACATATGAAGTATGTAATATGTCTTCATACCAACCACGAAGCAGAAATGTATTATGAAAAGTGGAATAAGAAAAATCTATTGAAACAAAAGAAGTGGATCCCACTTGAAAATGTGGAAATGCGGACGACTAATGATTATATACGTAGATCATTACTTACTGCTGCTATGAGGTGAAACAGGTCCGAAGAAATTTCTGTATATTTACGATTTGACAACAAATCAACTAGGCTTGAAAGAAGGCAGTATGATAAAATAGAAACAATAAAATAAATTTCGGACATTTTGTGCAAAATTGCGGGAAGACATTCGAGCCATATAAACAATTAGTGTGCTTCCGAGGGAAGTGTCGTTTCCGGCAATACATAAAATCAAAACCTGAAAGATACGGAATTAAAATTTGGGCAGCAAAACAATATATATATATATATATATATATACAGGGTGTAAAGAAAATAGCGTTCGTCCTTGTAACAGGTGATAGAGGACATCCATACAAACGAAAAGTCTTATACAAGAACAGTCAAAACGTAACGGTTTTCCTAAAAAAAATTAGTAAAGGTCAAAACTTTGCCACAACAAAAGTCAATAACGAATGAGTATTTTATTTGGGAGTTGCCCAGAATATAGTCCTTCCTATACATAACAAAACGTTTAATGCAATTTTTTAATAAAGGTAATGGTTAAGCCAGAATTTAAT
>JAHWXV010617906.1:0-10080 GCA_024586415.1 Phrixothrix hirtus | reverse complement strand
ACTTATGTATAATTCTTATATGATAGTTTAGTTTGACCCTTAAACTATTAAATAAAATGAAAAAAGTATGACAATAGCCACATTAGTAAAAACCATTTTTGATATGCGAAGTTTCCATAGTGCGGCGGGTCGCTGTGACTTCCAAACGAGCTGCGTTAATGAAATCATTTACATTATCAAAGCATTGTAGCAGTGCACGACGGCTAGGCGTTGCGGTGGGCCGCGAACGCTGGACGTCGCAACGAAATCCTACCTTAAAGTGTTTAAATATGGTTGAATACGGTGGTTGATTACGAACCTATCAAGGAAGCGTGCGACTTATTTAATCAAGAAAATCCTTATAAGGCCCCAGTGGTAACGTATGCAGTAGGTACCATAGTTTCAAAATTTAAAGAAACTGGCGAAGACTGACAGAACATAGACCAGAAGACTAAGTTGAATATTTTGCTGGAAGCTGAAGAAAATCGTCACGTTTCCACTTGCCGATCATTCGACGGTAGTCAAATTATTTAAACATGAGAAATACCATTTTTATATGGTGCATTAAATACAGGATTTAAATGAAGATGATCCAGATCATCGGTTACGGTTTTGTGAAAACTTGGTGTTACACTGTAAAAGGGATCCTAACTTTTTAGATAACGTTATTTTTACCGACGAAGCCAGTTTCGGCTTAAACGGGGCTGCTAATTGTCATAACTGCAGGTATTGGGTATGACAAATTCCTCATTGCGCCCAAGATTCTCACATCTAGGATTAGTGTATGGGTCAGAATAATAAGAGGTTGTCTGACTTCTGCCAGATCTTTGGATTTTCTCACGTTTGATTAGGTTCATATATACCAGTTCTTTTCCCAAATTATGAAGAACTCGATTTTTCTCATCAGAATAATCTGACGTGAGCAAGATGGGACACCCCTCATCTTGGGGCAGTAGTACGTCAGTTTATTGATCTTATATGACATTGTAGATGGATAGGACGATGAGCACCAATTAAGTGATGTACGAGATCATCAGACTTGGCCCCCTTATAATTATGAATTTTTTTTAACTTTATCGCCAAGCGGTATAAATGGCTGCATAAAAAAATTTGAATTGAAGATAATGTTTAGCCTAGATAATCGGTCATTAAATGCAAGTTCTTATTTAAAAAAAACTAAGAAACAACAGAACGTACAGAACGTGGAACGTTGAATGTGTAAAAACGACGATATTGCTGCTGTTTAGCGGCTTCATTGTCAGAATAAGAGAAATTATTCACAATGTGCGATGTTTGGCGATTAATTAAATACAGGATGCGGCAAAATGATAGGCACTATTTGGGATGTCAGTAAAAACCAAATCAAACAAAGCAAAGAAAAAAGGATTATATTTTTGAAACGTTGTGTATTAACAATTACAGTACTTAAATGACCAACATTCATGTCAATAAATTCTTGAACGCTTTCACAAAAGCGCACCATTGCTCTGCGGACAATTGCTTGCGGAATTGCGGCAATTTTTCTCTCTGGCTGCCTTTAATTCTTTCAAATTGTGTGACCGACGTCTAAAAACTTGCTCTTTGTAATATCCCCAAAGTAAGAAATCCCAGAGGGACAAATCAGGCGAACGCGGATGCCAGGCAAGGTCACCCCGCATAGATACAACTTTTCCCAGGAACATTTCTTGGAGAAGATTGAGTGAGCAACGTGTGGAACTATAGAACTTCTCGCTGATGATCGTTTAATTCGTTCAGTTTTGGACGTAGAAACCTGTCTAACGTGTTACAATAACGATCTTAGTTGAGTGTTACAGTTACTCCATCCTCTTCAAAAAAGTAAGGGCCCCACACGTCGAAATTAGATATTGCACATCAGACGGTAACCTTTAGACTTTAAGTGATTGCTGTTGAAGTTCCCATGGATTATTTCCGACCAATAGCGGAAATTTTGTTTACTCACTGCGCCCGATAGACAAAAATACGCGTCGTCACTACAGATAACAACAACTGCTCGGGGAATGTTATGAAGAATATCTCGGCAATAATTTGTACGGGTTTCAAAATCTCTTTCACTCAATTTCTGAACCACCATCATTTTATACGAATGCATTCTAAGTGATTTGTGTAAAATTCTTCGAACACTTCGATCCGACATTCCTAATGCAGCTGCATGCCTACGCGCAAACGTTTGGGAGACTGCTGTACCGAGGCTCTGACTGCATTCACATTTTCCGGTGTTCTTGCTATGATTGGTCGGCCAGTAGATTTTCGCTTAAGCACAGAACCTGTTTCACGGAAATTTAAAACCCACCGACGGAATTGTTCTTCTGTTCGGAACGGCACCATGATGGTCAACATCAAACCGAATACGGAAGACACGCTGTGTCCCTATTACAGATTCACCATTTCTTATAAACTCTTTTACTGAAAACGCGCGCTGCACCTCGGTCCAAGTCATGGCGATAACTGAGAATGGGACGAACTTAGCTACCTAAGACGACCACGCACACTGGTTTAACCCTTCCGCAAACCGATCAATGGCCATTTGAAGTCCTACCTATCATTTTGCTGCACCCTGTACATAATTTCTGTTTATTTGTTAAAAAAATATCAATTTACATAATTGAACCTTTAGTTTTCTTTTTATTAAACTAGAATTGTTAATAAATAAACTTGCAGCTTTCTCCTTTCATCACCTACAAGAGAAATATGGACGACACCGATGTTTCTTTATAAAATTAATATAAAAGTTAATCTTTTCTTTGGGACGGCATTTAAGATTTTTTGTTTCAAGAATGTGCAACCAAACTTTTTAATTTCAAACTTAAATCACTTTCACATTCTACAAATAAATAAGGCGGGTTGGAAATACCTTTATTTCAAAATCCACAAACCCATTTTTATGCAAAATACGTGTTAGCTAGTCTGCATCCTGAATTTGGATATTTATCATATTTTGCCGTTCTTATTTTGTTCCATTTTTATCTCGATGGCGATTTACCTTCCAATTTTTTGTCTTTTGCATAGATTTCTTCGTTTGGAAATTGTGCTGGTTTCTCCCGATGTAAAAGTGTGTAAGTTAGTATAAATAAAAGGAGAAAGGAGAAGGAGGCGTGTTTTCTCTGGAGTCTCATCTGGTTCCGAGATAACGGCGTTTTGTTTTGTATATTTATACTACTTTTGCTCGCGTCTCAAGATATTCAAAATCGACGACGCTGATGTTGCAGATGTAGACGGGCCTAGGTATTTGTGTGTCTGCTTCATGGTTAAAGAGGTTCACCTCTTCCTCTTCCTGTATTTGGAATCCAAATCTTCCATTGAAAGACGAACGCCTTTCTATAGCCAATTCAGAAGTAAGAGAGTCAATTATTTGGGCATACTACCATATATTGCCTGATACACGCTAGTTATCTAATATTTCATGGTAAGGTCTCATCATTGTGGTATTGGAGCTGTGCCTAAAAGCTGCATTGGAAGTGTTGAAATTTAAGGGATGTGGGCTGACAATATGTTGTCTGGATCAAGCGAAAAGTAGTTTGTAAGGTTGTACCCAATAGCAATCTTTGTTTCATCTAAGTTTAAACTCTGCAAAAACGGCAACGCGATTTGAAAAAACTATTTTTCAAAGAGGGCTACTTTGAGCCCAGCTTACATATAAATTGACAGCATCGCAGACGACCATGGGAGTTATAACGATCCCATGATTGAACCACAAACTATAGTACAATTTGCAGCCCTTAGGGGTTTTTGAATGATTTAGATCTTTTTGATTCCTCACGAAAGTAGCGGTATTTTAGTAGCTGAAGTTTATAATATTTTCTCATACCATGGACACGGTTAGCTGGAACATTCCTCAGAGCACAGTTTGTGTTATTGAAAAGCTCAATAATGTTTTCGTGGGTTCGATATTTCTCTAAACTTGAAGCTAGCTTATTACTCTAATTGTTTTTGGAGACAAAATTTTCTATAAATTAGGTCCTGGACCATTATTTTCTTATTTTTTTACATCCATGTCCGCTTAGATACAAATTTTGGCATCGCATAATGAATCGAAAGAAATATGAATGTGGAGTAAATAATAAATATTTAATTAGTTTGTATTTAGGATGTTTTTTCTTCCAAACGTTACTTCTGACTAGCGGTATAGGAAGGGGAATCTCCGTTCGTGACTGATTTGAATAATAAGTAACAGCCTTCGTACACCTAGTATAGCCAAAAAGTTAAAGATTAATAAAAGATTAAAAGTGTGTGGTTGCTGCTTGCAATTCCATATTAGGTAATGTAGCACACGGTCAACAAATAAAACAAACTTTTTAGCAAAATATTCGGAACAACAATGAATTGAATCCAGCAAAATAATGAGTGATCTATAAAAAAAATCACTATATAGTAGCAATTAGTAGTTAAACTCCGTTAGTGCGTACTTTTGCAATGAAACAACTAATTTACTATAAAGATGTAAGGTACTTTTGTAAATATAAATCGCGATTGCGATTGTAGCCCGATTACAATCACATCGTTGGTAAACTACGACTTTTAAGCGCGCTTAAAAATAATTGCGTTTGAAAAGTGTAATCGCTATTCTTGTGATTATAATTCGTAGTAATCGGCCTAGAAGGGCGCTTAGTGTGATTAATTTATTTTATCCTCAAAATTTCAAATGATAGACAAGAGCCAGATATTTAGATATTCATCTTTATTAGTTTTTAATTTTTTTAAATTACACTTAATCGCTATTTATGCACTATAGATATATTTCGAAATGATAAATCTATAAAAACAACTTGTAGCTTGTCAATATAAATTCAAAATAATCTGCAATAGCTAAACAAATCACGAAAATGAAACGGTTGCGTTAGATAACGAACATAAATCTCCGATTAATCTCTATGACGTCACGGATAATCGTTTGATTTTAAGCGTAATCGCGATTTATATTTACAAAAGTACCTATAATAGGAACTTTTGTAAATATAAATTGGGATTGTGATTGTAGCGCGATTATCAATAATATCATTGGTTAACTACGACTTTTAAGCGCGTTTAAAAATATTTGTGTTATGTGTAATCGCGATTTATATTTACAAAAGTATCTAATGTTTGCCAATAAATTCTAGTGGCAAAGTTTAAATAACTCTCTCTTACAAATCGCACTCTGCTCTTGGAATTAGTATAGGCTGTACGAAGTATTCAAACCTACACATACCTCTAACCATAACAACGCAGTTACTGGGTTAAACAAGCGAACAACCCAAAAAAGATCGTAATCACAATATTAATTCTTTTACAATAAGTTCAACAAATATATGCAATAAATTTACATGTCTCAGTGAAAGTGAGTATACTGCACGAAATTAATTTTGAATAACTGCTTAACTAAAATAAGAAAAGGTAAAAAGGGAAAGTTAGGGGCATCTTAAATTTTGTGAATTTATAAGTCAAATAACCTTAAATTTAATAAAATTGTAAAATGCAATTTTGATAATAAATCGACGCAAAATTTATAAAATCAAAATTAACGTGGCAATTAATTAACTAGGGATGGTCTTCTTCCAGAGATGGCAAAGTTTCAAAAAATGTGAGTGGTGCGTTTAATTAATAATCGAATAATTTGCAAAATCGATAAAAATCAAGATGACGATGAAGTGACTATTTCGTCAGAAAGATAACATATTCTATAACGAATGTAGGCCACTCTGCACATGCATACAGCTTTCTTAATAAAGATTAAATGCAGTGACGAATGTGTACATGATTAGTTAATCAAAAACAAGGGAAACACAAGAGACCATTGCCCGGAAAGAAGAGAAATCTTTGTTTATCCCCTTTCCACCCAAGGTTGCTACTCGCCCTAAAATATTATAAATAATGTAAAAAAAAATACATAAAGCGTTCTCATAAATGGCGACTTCATGATAACGCAACATATAACTTTAGGGAATAAGTTTGAACATTTTACTTTAATTCTAGTAGATGTGAAATTTAGATAAATGAATTAACAAAAAGAAATTATTTAAAATGCACATTTTAAATTAATAAATTAAACCATGAATTTTATTAGAAATACAATGTGCCATTTAGGATATCTAATTAATGAAAAACATGCTGGTTTAGAAATCGTGACTTCCTCCTGCATTCTGAAATATTCGGGCACCTGAAAAAGTAAACATTATTAATTAATTAGGGAAATTTGATGGTTAATGATAATTAATCAGAGAATTAAGCAAACCAAGTCTTAAGAAATGATTTATTGTAAAGAATGTAAGCGCGTCTGAACTTCTTGCAACATTTAGCATTTATTTGGAAACACCCGGTATATATATTTAAGTGAATTAATAGTAAAACCTGATTGGTGAATTGCTAGTACCATTTTTATGTCACAATTTCAAGCGTAATTCTTTAAATTTTGCAAATCCATTATTAACAACATTTATCAATATTTAAAAATCCCAGTTCACTTTTTGTAAAACATAGGGGCTTTTCTTAACAAAAATACAGCAGATTTCCCGTGAGAATGGTTATTCTTCTAAAAATAAATGTTAACCACCGATCCTCTTCACCCTGCAATTTCAAGGCGACAATTTCCATTAACAGGCAGTAGAGTCTCGAACGTTACAAAAAGAAGTTGCATTCTTATGTTTGTGTGTGTGTGTGTGTGTGTGTGTGTGTGCCTAGAATAAGGTTGAGGAGATCATCGACGAGTTACCCTCTTGTATGGTTACGTATTGGAGGCCGAATAATTGGGAATTCGACCTACTAACGCTAAAGGCGATTTGTGTTGGGGTTAGCGTCGATCACCTGTCCGATTATTTAGCGAAGGCTATGATCCGACGAGGCAGTACGCAAAGCTGCTCCTTTTCTTTGAAGTCGCAGACCGCGAAGACCTCAAGTGACATTCTTCGATTTTTCAATTCACTGAATTCCTCCGGGGAATTCGACAACCAATCCCTTCTGTTCACATAATAGCGTCGCGAGAAGAATTTAATTCAATGCAGTAACGGATGGACAATTTTATTCACGTTTGTGTCAAATTTAATTAATGAACAAAACTATATTTAATTAAAATATTTAAATTAATATGAGGCCACAACTAGACGGGGCCAGTTCTTGTTATCATTAATTTAGAGTAAATATAGGAATTCAAAAGGGGTCCCCTATTTTGCACATTATTCCAGTTTTTAGGTAAACAAATGTTCAAATATTCTTTGATTGTCTAGACTATGTTATTTTTTGTTATTATAATTGAAGTATTTGGTGCAGACGTTTTTATTATTTTACTGTTATAAACCTCCATGGACGTAGTAACTATAATTTCCTTACAGTGAACGTTAGCCATAGGTAAGTAAAACAGTTTTAAATTGTAAGCCTGACTCGAACTGCATTAGAAGTACTTATCCAGTGGCTTACGCTAAGTAATTAACTTATTACCATGCCATGGTAAAATTATAACATTTTAGTTTGAAATAAGATTGTTTATCGTCTCATTTATGGCAAAATCTAACCGTTAAGATATTTAGGTAAGGTGGCGCCCAAAAATTATTATTTTTTCCCGATTTTTGACTCTTACAAGCTGTTCCTGAATTTTAGCCTAATTACTGTCACCGTAAACTTATAACCCTCATTTCCCCACTGCGGTAACCGAAGCTGCTAGCTAATTCAGGGCAATCAGAATTTTAGACAACCTTTTGAGGCGTAAAGCGCGTTGCGTTCCATTATAAGAAATTATAAATTAAAGCGAAATTAAAATGTATTGCTTTTAAATTTGTAAAGTGTTATCAATTTTTGTGGGTCACATAGAGTTAAGAAGTTCTACATACATTTCTTGTAAATTGAAATGATGAAATATATTAACCAAATATAAAATTAAATAAAATAATTATTTTGGAACGCTGCATGTTACAATCGATTGTACAACATATTGAGATGCAGTGCAAATCCCCAATCAGCTACGTGGGTGAGTTAACGCGTCAGTTATTAGGACATTGTCTTCGGGACTTAGGATCGATTTCCTATGTTTGCCGAAATTTTAAATTTTCTACTTGCTTATGATTAAGCTAGGCCTTTCTTAATTATACCTACAGCTTTTCGTCCAGATATTTCTCATTATGACTAGTATAAGGGCATGTTTCTTGTAATTGCATACCATTATTGTTTTAGGGGTCACAGACTAAACTGGCAATAACGCATGCGCAAAATAAAAATCACGGGTATTTAACCACGACCGGCAAAGCTAGACGCGGTCCATAGGTACTCGCGAGGCTAAACACTGCTAAGTCGAGACAAAATCGGTAAAAGGTGGGCGCCACTGTTCTCAAGTGGAAACTGCTACCTGGTAATGTTTGTGGAACCCTTGTATGTCAAGATGTTAATGACCTACTTTTTCAGTAAACACAGACACTCTAATGGTACTGCAGATACGAGATAAAGACTGAAAAGAAGATATACTAAACCAGAAGTGCTTACTATTTATGACAGTTCTTGTAGATTATGGAGTGCTAACTTTATTATAAAATTGGGGTGCTTAATTGATCCAAAACTATCTTTACTGATGAAAATAGGAAAATACTATGATTCTTTTGATACGCCCTGTATTATTAAAAAATTAATGCTAATTGTTCATAAGAGTATTGAGTTCAATTTGACGTCACGTCCAAATTTAGGTTGTAGTTTGCCGAAGGTGAACTACATACAGGCAGGTACTACAATTTATCACCTTGTATATCATTAAAAATCGAGCTAACTGAACTTTAAATTATTCTGCAAGTTTTATATTTAATTGCTAAAAATGCCTTATAGCTTCTCTTTTACTGACAAGTTATGAAATGAGTACCAAATTTATTGAGCGCGCACTGTATAAATGTCACTTCAGGTAAACTTTAAGTTGTCAATAATAAAGAAGGAAAACCCTAATTTGGCACAAATGCGTCGTATAATAAATTTTAAACGTGGACACATTTATACATAATTGGTTAATACGCACTGGTAAAATGCATTAGCCCGTGCAAGCGAGATTCGCGCCTAGCGTGTTTAAAAGGGAAACCAAAATACGTTTTCAGGTAAATGCGAAATCTCTAACAAACTTAAAGAGGCGACACTTGTACGAGAAACACATGTTAAACATTAATAATGAAATGGGTATCCAGACTACCAAAGGTTTCGTTAAACAATTTAAATTACTACAATACAGTTACGATATTTACAAAAATTAGCTTGCAACAATTTACAAATATTTGAGTAACTTTTAATAATCAAAATGTTTATTTAACCAGTAATTACTAATAGGTTATAATTCATTCGTTTCAATTTTCCCAAAATAAATTGAAGCAACAATGTCCCTTTTATTACGTTATGTGAATTTGCAAACTAAGAAGGTCTTGTAAGTCATGATAATTTACTTCTTTTATATAGACAACGTTGAGAGCACTTACTATTTTGGTGTTTCTAACGTTGATGGACTTACGAGAAAAGCCGCCCTTTGTGTCCTAATTACATGAAGACCATCTCGGGTAGAAGTATATGGAACGGTACCTGTTTGAATCTTGCCAAATTTCGAATCCTAAATTTTTTCTGGAAACCCAACTTCGACACCATTGGCTAGTAGTTTAATAAACTTTAACTAAGACAATTTCAAAATCTAAAAATTAAAGATTCAAGGCACTATTCAAGATAACTTTTACTCTCGCCGAAATGTATTGCTTAAAGCCTGATACCTAACTTTTTATTTTCGCCCTGAGAATCCTAAAATTGCACATTTCCCGCCTTAATATTGGCTTCGAATATCTTAGAGCGTTTTGTAATCATCTTGTTGGACAATTAATGTTTAAACAAGGTTCTCTCATTCTCATATACATCACTTATTTCTGTATTTGCTTATGAGATTTTCACACGGATTCCTGGCATTCAGGCCACCTTGTCGCGTGCCTTATTGGTACTTTTACTGTTTAATCAAACGTCAACGCTGAGGTCACCGTCTGTGATAATATAAAACAATTAAGTTCTTTTAATTTTATATATTATACGAGGTGAATCTAAATAATTTTCTGTTTTAATCTATGTATTCCTTAGGAAAATGATTTCTTACTGAGTTTAAATGAAATCCTA